>JADBJO010005619.1:0-30000 GCA_016801955.1 Conus betulinus | reverse complement strand
AGAGAGAGAGAGAGAGAGAGAGAGAGAGAGAGAGAGAGAGAGACAGAGACAGAGAGAGAGAGAGTTATTATCATTAATTAAAGAAAACAGCTAGAGAATAAGAATTAGTAGTTTTATACTGACTCTTTTTAGAGTTTCCACACGCACGCACGCACGCACGCACACACACACACACACACACACACACACACACACACACACACACACACACACACACACACACACACAACGCCACACTATATACAACGTCAGGAAGAAAACGACCATACCCACGTACAGAATATGTTTCCGAGTATACAATTATTTGGGCTTCGCATGCCTTTTTAGTATTGCATACAAAAGATTAACGATTTTTATCAGCATATTTCTTTTAGCTTTAGCATTTCACAGAACTGAAGCTCGTTAGAAGTGTTCTGTTGCTGGACAGGTACACGGTATATCTTAAATTAGTGATAAATATATATTTAGCAGATAATGATGTCTTTTTTTTTTATTAACTTCAGTTAACAATTCCAATTAATCGCTTTGGACTTCTTACTTTTAATGATACCTAGAGCCATTACATATGCCACAATGACGAAACTGACAACCCTACAGTGCAGAAAACCTTAAGAACACCACCCACCCACCCATCCCCAGCTCATTCTCCACCTCACCTCTTCTGCCTGCTTCCTGTTGTCTGTCTGTCTCGCTAGAAAGTTTGCAGCCGAACAAAAGTGATGACAACACTGATAAGGATAACCAACTCTGACAATATTGAGAAGCTCAAAAATAAATAAAAAGATAAAAGGTGACTTACTGCACATAGCAGAAGATGCCTGTGTGTCACAGAAGGTGCTGTCGTGCACAGAGTTGGGCTGGTCTTGCAGTCTCCCACCAGCAGGTATCTCTAATGGAAGACACAATTCCATTTATTAATATTTAGTGACTGGCTATTGGTTATATACTAACCACAGACATTCAGCTTTATCTTCTTCTTCTATGTGTATGGGGTTTTTAGGCAGGGGTGGTGGCAGGGGTGAAAAAATCAAACCTGGGTTGACTGTTCTTGTTGGGTTTATTCCCCAAATGCAGAAGGTAGTTGTGGGTTTACATGGTTACCATCAAGAGAAGAGAATCCCTCACCTGAGTCCGTTCAATAGTTCACTCCCTGGGATCCATGATCAGCCATGAGGGATTCAAATCAGAAGCCCCGTCAAGGGTAGCACAGACAGCACTGTCCAGATTGAAACCAGTTTGGAAAGAGAACACCTCTATGAAAAACAAGACCAGGCCGTAGCGTGTACTGATCCTTTCCATCTTCCTGTGCACATGCCAGACATGACATGGGCCCTCATAAATGAGCTGTTAGGAACCCAAGCCAAGCACTAAACATCAGAGGCACTGATCATATAACCAAGCAACAAGTGCGGCAAACCATTAGGCAGCACGTGAAAACCGTAAGGAAATCTTTTGACACCAGTCAATTAGAGAAAACAATGTCGGTATGGCCAAGCAACGATCCAGTAGCATTACTGTAACAATTCTCCAGAGAACTGTTGAAGGAGGAAGACAGAGGGGAAGGCAAAAAAAAACAAAACAAAACAAAAATATAAATAAATAAACAAAACGATGGACTGACAACATCGCCAGAGTGGGCCAGAGAACACAACTGCAGAGACCTAGGCCTTGGCACCCAGCCAACAGATCTGGAGAAAAACCGATCAAACTGTTCTTCTTCAGTGTGGCGCCCAATGATTCCCCCTCCACTCCCTTCCCCTCCCCGCCCCACGCGACTCACCCTCCTCCCCCTGGAGTTAAGGGAGAAGCAAAAAGAAAAGAGCAGTAAGTCACCTAGTCAGTCACCACTTCACAACCAGACGGACTGATATTCCTGACTGCTACATCTATACTTTCCAATGGAACACAAGAGGTTACCACTCCACAACCAGACGGACTGATATTCCTGACTGCTACATCTATACTTCCAATGGAACACAAGAGGTTACCCACTCCACAACCAGACGGACTGATATTCCTGATTGGTATATCTATACTTTCCAATGGAATTCAAGAGGTTACCACCACAACCAGACGGGACTGATATTCCTGACTGCTACATCTATACTTTCCACTGGAACACAAGAGGTTACCACTCCACAACCAGACGGACTGATATTCCTGACTGGTACATCTATACTTTCCAATGGAATTCAAGAGGTTACCACTTCACAACCAGACGGACTGATATTCCTGACTGGTACATCTATACTTTCCAATGGAATTCAAGAGGTTACCACTTCACAACCAGACGGACTGATATTCCTGACTGCTACATCTATACTTTCCACTGGAACACAAGAGGTGACGATCCCACACAGGCACACAAGGCATCTGAACACACACGCGTGCCGAGAGAGAGAGAGAGAGAGAGAGAGAGAGAGAGAGAGAGAGAGAGAGAGAGAGAGAGAGAGAGAAAATAGTGATTATAATGTTGACGATGGGTTCGTTCATTTGTTTAAATCTGTACTTCTTAACTGACATCAATCTGCCAATGAATCTATACCACTATTTTCAATACAATGTGATATTTACAGAAATTTGTAATATTTCTTTCCAGTCAACACACACACACACACACACACACACACACACACACACACACACACACACACACACACACACACATACGCACACACAAACACTTCACGCTCCTCCCGTCTTCAACCCCTCCCCCAAAACGGGAGAAAGAGACATAGAAAAAAACCTAGAGAGATACAACCGACTTTTGAATGTGTGCTGCTTTGAGTAGGGCTGGTGGCAGTTACAATGCTTGATGGCTTCCAATATTGAACCAGGAATTCAGTGCAGCCTCAAGTTTAACCTGGTGAGTAGGGTAATGGGTGACCAAGACTATGAAACGCCACACCAACAACTCAAAAGAAATTTGCTTTCATGTTTACAAGACACCAGCCCCTGACACAAACGTTCAGGGGAATGCCCGTCATAGCGTGCAAAGCAGTCGTTTACACTACACCAGCCCCTGACACAGACGTACTGGAGCCTGCCCGTCATAGCGTGCAAGGCAGTCGTTTACACTACACCAGCCCCTGACACAGACGTACTGCAGCATGCCCGTCATAGCGTGCAAAGCAGTCGTTTACACTACACCAGCCCCTGACACAGACGTACTGGAGCCTGCCCGTCATAGCGTGCAAGGCAGTCGGGGAAGATGTGGTGGTCACCTTTCAACGCAGGCCGTTTCATGTAGGAACTATTGTTAGAAGAGCAGGGAGGTGGGCGCGCGCGCGCGCACATACACACACACACACCACTCCCCCAAACACTCACACCACACCATACAGACATACACATTTTCTACCACATGCATTATCGAAAAGAAAAGCATTTATACCCCCACTTAAATATGATGGTTCTGGCTACACACCTAAGTAAATGTTATATGCTACTAATGTTTATGCTCAGTTAAAAGACATACGATTTTGTAAGTAGATACTTCTTCTTGACATTACTTGCTTCTCAGAACGTGTGCACGAACGAGTTTGTTCTGCAGTAGTTCTGTAGGGATTAGCGTATTTCCTAACAGCGAAGAAATTACCTTTTAAAGCAGAGCTTGTTCCCAGCTCTGAAAACATTCACAACTGATCAAATTGTTCTTTTCTACGCATATTAGAAACTCCTTGTATTCGAAATGCAAATCCGTGATTCCGTTTGTCTAAAGCAGCATAGTAAAAGTAACTGTTGTGATACTACAAATAGGTGGTTCTCTCAACGGAAGACATTCTTAAATGTTCAAAAGTTACTAAATCATTTCGTTTTCTTAAAACTAAACTTTCTGATCCATCACTGAACATGTTAGTTTTTATGAAATAGCGCTGTGTTTGCTTTGTTAACCAGTCTTCTTGGGAAAACATAGATACAAATTAATTGTGCCCAAGCCATATAACCCCAAAGTTGTTTAGCAATTCGAGCCACACACACGCACAAGTCATTCTAAATTATGACTGACACTTTTGTTGTTTTGGACAGTCACATGTCTACAGCGATATGAAAAAAATCACACTCTCTAGAAATGTGCATGTGGAACAGAGACATTGGTTTGGTTCTCACTCTGTTTTTATAGACGTATACATGCATGTGTAAATACAGATAGATAGATACACACACAAACACATATATATATATATATATATATATATATATATATATATATATATATATATATCTGAACAATTAAGTAGTGGGGAAAACAAGTGCAGGTTAACAATTTTACATCATTATAGTAATGACTTGGCAAAGATTTGAAATAGAGAAAACAAATTGAAGATGAATTTAATGGAAAAATGTATATTATAAATATAAAAACCCTTTCCTAGCTGCACGAGGAAACACTCGCAATCCCTCTCGAAGGCAGATCTATATGTTTCGCCTGCTCCCAGGCCTTTCGTCCGCTGGATCGGACTCATCAGGGAGACACGGCTGATTGTGTCTGTGCTCCTCCTGGCGCGTCAAATAGAGACACACCACAGTCCATAATTCTGTGGTGTTCTGACCGCCAAGGGTTCGAAAAAGAATCCAACAGCACCCCAAAGCAGCCAGCGAAAGGTAGTAGAATAAAAGGTAGTAGAATAAAAAAACAAAACAAAAGTGTGGGAGAGGAAAAAAGTTACTGAAAACTAAAAGCATTATGCAAACAGTATAAAATGTAGGGGACAATCTATGAGCCTGTGCTTGAGGATCCATTTAAGGATGCAAGGGAGATCAAAAGATATGACCAGTGTGAGTGGTCAGCTCAGCTGTTCAATAACCCAAGCATTGTCAGCGGCTAAGAATTGTGCAGAGTAATCTTTACTTGCATCTCCTATAAGATGCAATCACCCACTATGTGTGTGTGTGTGTGTGTGTGTGTGTGTGTGTGTGTGTGTGTGTGTGTGTGTAGGTGAACCATCCGAATCTCAGATAGAATGTAAAATTATATTTGAGAAAATAAAAGCAAGGGATTTGATTAAAGACTTCAGGCCTCCCTTCCTCATGTTGTTTATAAAGTAGGTTCAGCAAGCTGTGAACACTGGGAACGATCTACACTTTTCTCTGAGGTCAGTGAACACCACGCATAATTCATTGTGTGTAGATTAATAGGAGATAATAAACTGCGTGCATCTGTTGGTGAATTATTTGCATCGAAAATCGTTCTCTGGTTTACTTTTTTGTCTTGATTTTGAAGAGGTATTTACTTCCAATGATTCGACATTCATGTGTAAATTCTTCATGCATTGGACTTCAGTTCTCTTTGTTTACTGACAATATGAAATCGTTAGTGTCTGTTACCGGTCAACTACCACGCTGGCTTTCTTTTTACTTTGGTTGCGGACAAGGTGTTCCATCATATCCTCGCTTATTGACATCGTCGTCAAAATCCGTCCTATGATGATCAGACAAAATGTCAAAATAACAGGCATTTATACTGGAAAAGTTGAACACGAACTTACAGGCACGCAGATCATACTGAACTTTTTGTAAATGAAAATGAAAAAAAAATCCTTTTTGAAAGAAGTAAATACAGCCGACGACTTTGCAGGAAAAATGTTGTCTCTTCTAAAATACTGGTAAAACAAATGTTGTATTCTTTGGAAGACTACACAGTAACCGAAAGTATTATATACCATCTACATTTCATGTGTAATTAAAGAAAGGATGTGGGGAGGGAAATGCTTGGTACTGGTTGACCGACAACTCAGAAGAATGTGAAGAAAAATATCTCAGAGAGTGTATTGTAGAAAGTTTTAAAAGACCAAATATCACTCTAAGTAGGATTACTGTACTTAAGTCACTGATCCTGTCATAATTCTACATTTGTGCGTATTGCTGCTAACTCCCCACCCCCACCCCCCACAACATAGACAACAAGATATGAGAGATTTCCCAGTTATTTGGAACAACGAAACAACACTAGGGAAGCAATAGTTGAAGTTGGATAAAGTTTAACAGTTTGACTTATGGTTCCAGGCGTACGAAAATATAGTAATGCATGAAAATTAGCTTAGATACACAAATTCCAAACGAGTATCCTCAAACGGAGAGACCTAATTTTCAGAATGAACACAGTCTGAGTCACTTAGAACAAAAGAAATGGTGTTTGTACGCTATTGCAGATTTTGCTGAAACAATTTTGCCGTGTAAAAATCTTCAGAAGTTCTCACAAAGTATCTACTATGCATCAGATCTATCAGAATTTTCAATGACAGTTTTTTTTTACGAACTGAATTGCAAAAGGGTCGTGCACAATTAGAGGACTGTTGTGTGTGTGTGTCCGCGTACGCATACGCGTGCGCTCGCGATCCAGCTGAAAAACAAAGATGTAATTTGATTACTTTTGTTGACCTGTTGGCATGTACCAAGCCAACGCATCCTTCAAAGAGAACAGAACAGCCACTGATGCCATCATTTTTGCCAAGTTCCCGTCCACCGCTCGGCCTTTTCAGCCCTAACATGCCATCTGGGCTGACCTGAGTTAAATGGAAACTGTAGTCCTTGGCTTGGAGTGGGCGTGGATTACACGTTTATTGCAGCACCGTGAACTACTGCGTACAAATCACCTGAACTTGGACTGAGGTTTAATCTAGTACATTATGCATGCTGAAGTGGACTTAGAGCTTTTCTCGTAATCGGAGGGCTTGATACTCATGGCACATAAACAGAACCATACATTACAACAGTTGAAATGGATGAGAACAATTTGAATATGGAGCTTGTCATCTGAAAAAACCCCTGATATTTTCAATTCTTTTCTGCTTTTCTTAATAAGATCAGAGAATGTGCTGTTCCTTGCCATGCAAAAGATACAAACGAGTAAGCTTCCAACTTTATTGAATGAGAAAGAGAGGGGATGGGTTCTGATTATTTTTACCCCTTTCACATTATCGATGGACACAGATTGTTCACACAAAATCTCTCTCTCTCTCTCTCTCTCTCTGTCTCTCTCTCTTACTCTCTCTCTCTCTCTCCTCTCTGTTCTAAGATTTATCCGTCATTCCATTTCTGATCGTGGAACCTGGCCCTTTCACAGAGTGCTTCTATCACCTGTACAATGGAACGCACCAACACCCTTCGCCTTACCCACAGAGCATTCAGTCTTGTCGCTGTTGGCGAGGTAACCATCCTCACACCGACAGACATCCTCTGTGCAACTGGCGTGAGACAGACAGTCGGCTTTTTGACTGCATGGTTGCCCCTCTTTTATTTCTGTTGGGCAGATAACAGTCAAGAGGCCACAATCAACATGTTGTCGGTTTTTTTTTTATTATTCAAACCTTCTTATTTCACTTAAGACATTGTTTATAACTGAATACGACCCACACTGGTTTCTTATATTTCAATCACACCAAACAATGGTAATGTTTTCATGCTGTCAACCAGAATAAAAGAATACAAAGAATAAAAAGAGGCAATGCATAAATTGGTAATTCAAACTGATGAGCATCAGGGGCGAACATTAAAGGTGTGGACTGAAAGCCAGAATGTTTAGAAACTGCTTAGAAGAGAGAGAGAGAGAGAGAGAGAGAGAGAGAGAGAGAGAGAGAGAGAGAGACAGACAGAGAGAGTTATTATTATCATTAATTAAAGAAAACAGCTAGAGAATAAGAATTAGTAGTTTATACTGACTCTTTTCAGAATTTCCACACGCACGCACGCACGCACGCACACACACACACACACACACACACACACACACACACACACACACACACACACACACACACACAAGCCACACTATACAACGTCAGGAAGAAAATGACCATACCCACGTACAGAATATGTTTCCGAGTATACAATTATTTGGGCTTCGCATACCTTTTTAGTGTTGCATACAAAAGATTAATGATTTTTGTCAGCAGATTTCTTTTCAGCTTTAGCACTTCACAGAACTGAAGCTCGTTAGGAAGTGTTCTGTTGCTGGACAGGTACATGGTATATCTTAAATTAGTGATAAATTTATATTTAGCAGATAATAAAGATGTCTTTTTTTTATTAACTTTAGTTAACAATTCCAATTAATCGCTTTGGACTTCTTACTTTTAATGATATCTAGAGCCATTACATATGCTACAATGACGACGAAACTGACAATCCTACAGTGCAGAAAACCTTAGGAACACCACCCACCCACCCATCCCCAGCTCACTCTCCACCTCACCTCTTCCTGCCTGCTTCCTGTTGTCTATCTGTCTCGCTAGAAAGTTTGCAGGCAAACAAAAGTGATGACAACACAGATATGGATAACCAACTCTGAAAATATTGAGAAGCACAAAAATAAAAAATACAGATAAAAAGGTGACTTACTGCAAATAACAGGAGATGCCTGTGTGTCACAGAAGGTGCCTGTCGTGCACAGAGTTGGGCTGGTCTTGCAGTCTCCACCGGCAGGTATCTCTAATGGAAGACACAATTCCATTTATTAATATTTAGTGACTGGCTATTGGTTATATACTAACCACAGACATTCAGCTTTATCTTCTTGTTCTATGTGTGTGTGTGGTTTTTAGGCAGGGGTGGTGGTAGGGGTGAAAACATCAAACCTGGGTTGACTGTTCTTGGGTTTATTCCCCAAATGCAGAAGGTAGTTGTGGGTTTACATGGTTACCATCAAGAGAAGAGAATCCCTCACCTGAGTCCGTTCAATAGTTCACTCCCCTGGGATCCATGATCAGCCATGAGGGATTCAAATCAGAAGCCCCGTCAAAGGGTAGCACAGACAGCACTGTCCAGATTGAAACCAGTTTGGAAAGAGAACACACCTCTATGAAAAACAAGACCAGGCCGTAGCGTGTACTGATCCTTTCCATCTTCCTGTGCACATGCCAGACATGACATGGGCCCTCATAAATGAGCTGTTAGGAACCCAAGCCAAGCACTAAACATCAGAGGCACTGATCATATAACCAAGCAACAAGTGCGGCAAACCATTAGGCAGCACGTGAAAACCGTAAGGAAATCTTTTGACACCAGTCAATTAGAGAAAACAATGTCGGTATGGGCCAAGCAACGATCCAGTAGCATACTGTAACAATTCTCCAGAGAACTGTTGAAGGAGGAAGACAGAGGGGAAGGCAAAAAAACAAAAACAAAACAAAAATATAAATAAATAAACAAAACGATGGACTGACAACATCGCCAGAGTGGGCCAGAGAACACAACTGCAGAGACCTAGGCCTTGGCACCCAGCCAACAGATCTGGAGAAACCCGATCAACTGTTCTTCTTCAGTGGGCGCCCAATGATTCCCCCTCCACTCCCTTCCCCTCCCCGCCCCACGCGACTCACCCTCCTCCCCCTGGAGTTAAGGGAGAAGCAAAAAGAAAAGAGCAGTAAGTCACCTAGTCAGTCACCACTTCACCACTTCACAACCAGACGGACTGATATTCCTGACTGCTACATCTATACTTTCCAATGGAACACAAGAGGTTACACTCCACAACCAGACGGACTGATATTCCTGACTGCTACATCTATACTTTCCACTGGAACACAAGAGGTTACCACTCCACAACCAGACGGACTGATATTCCTGATTGGTATATCTATACTTTCCAATGGAATTCAAGAGGTTACCACTCCACAACCAGACGGGACTGATATTCCTGACTGCTACATCTATACTTTCCACTGGAACACAAGAGGTTACCACTCCACAACCAGACGGACTGATATTCCTGACTGGTACATCTATACTTTCCAATGGAATTCAAGAGGTTACCACTTCACAACCAGACGGACTGATATTCCTGACTGGTACATCTATACTTTCCATGGAATTCAAGAGGTTACCACTTCACAACCAGACGGACTGATATTCCTGACTGCTACATCTATACTTTCCACTGGAACACAAGAGGTGACGATCCCACAGGCACACAAGGCATCTGAACACACACGCGTGCCGAGAGAGAGAGAGAGAGAGAGAGAGAGAGAGAGAGAGAGAGAGAGAGAGAGAGAGAGAGAGAAATAGTGATTATAATGTTGACGATGGGTTCGTTCATTTGTTTAAATCTGTACTTCTTAACTGACATCAATCTGCCAATGAATCTATACCACTATTTTCAATACAATGTGATATTTACAGAAATTTGTAATATATTCTTTCCAGTCAACACACACACACACACACACACACACACACACACACACACACACACACACAAACACACACATACGCACACACAAACACTTCACGCTCCTCCCGTCTTCAACCCCTTCCCCCAAAACGGGAGAAAGAGACATAGAAAACCTAGAGAGATACAACCGACTTTTGAATGTGCTGCTTTGAGTAGGGCTGGTGGCAGTTACAATGCTTGATGGCTTCCAATATTGAACCAGGAATTCAGTGCAGCCTCAAGTTTAACCTGGTGAGTAGGGTAATGGGTGACCAAGACTATGAAACGCCACACCAACAACTCAAAAGAAATTTGCTTTCATGTTTACAAGACACCAGCCCCTGACACAAACGTTCAGGGGAATGCCCGTCATAGCGTGCAAAGCAGTCGTTTACACTACACCAGCCCCTGACACAGACGTACTGGAGCCTGCCCGTCATAGCGTGCAAGGCAGTCGTTTACACTACACCAGCCCCTGACACAGACGTACTGCAGCATGCCCGTCATAGCGTGCAAAGCAGTCGTTTACACTACACCAGCCCCTGACACAGACGTACTGGAGCCTGCCCGTCATAGCGTGCAAGGCAGTCGGGGAAGATGTGGTGGTCACCTTTCAACGCAGGCCGTTTCATGTAGGAACTATTGTTAGAAGAGCAGGGAGGTGGGCGCGCGCGCGCGCACATACACACACACACACCACTCCCAAAACACTCACACCACACCATACAGACATACACATTTTCTACCACATGCATTATCGAAAAGAAAAGCATTTATACCCACTTAAATATGATGGTTCTGGCTACACACCTAAGTAAATGTTATATGCTACTAATGTTTATGCTCAGTTAAAAGACATACGATTTTGTAAGTAGATACTTCTTCTTGACATTACTTGCTTCTCAGAACGTGTGCACGAACGAGTTTGTTCTGCAGTAGTTCTGTAGGGATTAGCGTATTTCCTAACAGCGAAGAAATTACCTTTTAAAGCAGAGCTTGTTCCCAGCTCTGAAAACATTCACAACTGATCAAATTGTTCTTTTCTACGCATATTAGAAACTCCTTGTATTCGAAATGCAAATCCGTGATTCCGTTTGTCTAAAGCAGCATAGTAAAGTAACTGTTGTGATACTACAAATAGGTGGTTCTCTCAACGGAAGACATTCTTAAATGTTCAAAAGTTACTAAATCATTTCGTTTTCTTAAACTAAACTTTCTGATCCATCACTGAACATGTTAGTTTTTATTGAAATATAGCGCTGTGTTTGCTTTGTTAACCAGTCTTCTTGGGAAAACATAGATACAAATTAATTGTGCCCAAGCCATATAACCCCAAAGTTGTTTAGCAATTCGAGCCACACACACGCACAAGTCATTCTAAATTATGACTGACACTTTTGTTGTTTTGGACAGTCACATGTCTACAGCGATATGAAAAAAATCACACTCTCTAGAAATGTGCATGTGGAACAGAGACATTGGTTTGGTTCTCACTCTGTTTTTATAGACGTATACATGCATGTGTAAATACAGATAGATAGATAGATACACACACAAACAATATATATATATATATATATATATATATATATATATGAACAATTAAGTAGTGGGGGAAAACAAGTGCAGGTTAACAACAATTTTTACATCATTATAGTAATGACTTGGCAAAGATTTGAAATAGAGAAAACAAATTTGAAGATGAATTTAATGGAAAAATGTATATTATAAATATAAAAAACCCTTTCCTAGCTGCACGAGGAAACACTCGCAATCCCTCTCGAAGGCAGATCTATATGTTTCGCCTGCTCCCAGGCCTTTCGTCCGCTGGATCGGACTCATCAGGAGACACGGCTGATTGTGTCTGTGCTCCTGGCGTCAAATAGAGACACACCACAGTCCCATAATTCTGTGGTGTTTCTGACCGCCAAGGGTTCGAAAAAGAATCCAACAGCACCCCAAAGCAGCCAGCGAAAGGTAGTAGAATAAAAGGTAGTAGAATAAAACAAAACAAAAGTGTGGAGAGGAAAAAAGTTACTGAAAACTAAAAGCATTATGCAAACAGTATAAAATGTAGGGGACAATCTATGAGCCTGTGCTTGAGGATCCATTTAAGGATGCAAGGGAGATCAAAAGATATGGACCAGTGTGAGTGGTCAGCTCAGCTGTTCAATAACCCAAGCATTGTCAGCGGCTAAGAATTGTGCAGAGTAATCTTTACTTGCATCTCCTATAAGATGCAATCACCCACTATGTGTGTGTGTGTGTGTGTGTGTGTGTGTGTGTGTGTGTGTGTGTGTGTGTGTGTGTGTAGAAACCATCCGAATCTCAGATAGAATGTAAAATTATATTTGAGAAAATAAAAGCAAGGGATTTGATTAAAGACTTCAGGCCTCCCTTCCTCATGTTGTTTATAAAGTAGGTTCAGCAAGCTGTGAACACTGGGAACGATCTACACTTTTCTCTGAGGTCAGTGAACACCACGCATAATTCATTGTGTGTAGATTAATAGGAGATAATAAACTGCGTGCATCTGTTGGTGAATTATTTGCATCGAAAATCGTTCTCTGGTTTACTTTTTTGTCTTGATTTTGAAGAGGTATTTACTTCCAATGATTCGACATTCATGTGTAAATTCTTCATGCATTGGACTTCATTTCTCTTTGTTTACTGACAATATGAAATCGTTAGTGTCTGTTACCGGTCAACTACCACGCTGGCTTTCTTTTTACTTTGGTTGCGGACAAGGTGTTCCATCATATCCTCGCTTATTGACATCGTCAAAATCCGTCCTATGATGATCAGACAAAATGTCAAAATAACAGGCATTTATACTGGAAAAGTTGAACACGAACTTACATAGCACGCAGATCATACTGAACTTTTTGTAAATGAAAATGAAAAAAAAATCCTTTTGAAAGAAGTAAATACAGCCGACGACTTTGCAGGAAAAATGTTGTCTCTTCTAAAAATACTGGTAAAACAAATGTTGTATTCTTTGGAAGACTACACAGTAACCGAAAGTATTATATACCATCTACATTTCATGTGTAATTAAAGAAAAGGATGTGGGGAGGGAAATGCTTGGTACTGGTTGACCGACAACTCAGAAGAATGTGAAGAAAAATATCTCAGAGAGTGTATTGCAGAAAGTTTTAAAAGACCAAATATCATTCTAAGTAGGATTACTGTACTTAAGTCACTGATCCTGTCATAATTCTACATTTGTGCGTATTGCTGCTAACTCCCCACCCCCACCCCCCACAACATAGACAACAAGATATGAGAGATTTCCCAGTTATTTGGAACAACGAAACAACACTAGGGAAGCAATAGTTGAAGTTGGATTAAGTTTAACAGTTGTTGACTTATGGTTCCAGGCGTACGAAAATATAGTAATGCATGAAAATTAGCTTAGATACACAAATTCCAAACGAGTATCCTCAAACGGAGAGACCTAATTTTCAGAATGAACACAGTCTGAGTCACTTAGAACAAAAGAAATGGTGTTTGTACGCTATTGCAGATTTTGCTGAAACAATTTTGCCGTGTAAAATCTTCAGAAGTTCTCACAAAGTATCTACTATGCATCAGATCTATCAGAATTTTCAATGACAGTTTTTTTTTACGAACTGAATTGCAAAAGGGTCGTGCACAATTAGAGGACTGTTGTGTGTGTGTGTCCGCGTACGCATACGCGTGCGCTCGCGATCCAGCTGAAAAACAAAGATGTAATTTGATTACTTTTGTTGACCTGTTGGCATGTACCAAGCCAACGCATCCTTCAAAGAGAACAGAACAGCCACTGATGCCATCATTTTTGCCAAGTTCCCGTCCACCGCTCGNCGTGCACAATTAGAGGACTGTTGTGTGTGTGTCCGCGTACGCATACGCGTGCGCTCGCGATCCAGCTGAAAAACAAAGATGTAATTTGATTACTTTTGTTGACCTGTTGGCATGTACCAAGCCAACGCATCCTTCAAAGAGAACAGAACAGCCACTGATGCCATCATTTTTGCCAAGTTCCCGTCCACCGCTCGGCCTTTTCAGCCCTAACATGCCATCTGGGCTGACCTGAGTTAAATGGAAACTGTAGTCCTTGGCTTGGAGTGGGCGTGGATTACACGTTTTATTGCAGCACCGTGAACTACTGCGTACAAATCACCTGAACTTGGACTGAGGTTTAATCTAGTACATTATGCATGCTGAAGTGGACTTAGAGCTTTTCTCGTAATCGGAGGGCTTGATACTCATGGCACATAAACAGAACCATACATTACAACAGTTGAAATGGATGAGAACAATTTGAATATGGAGCTTGTCATCTGAAAAAACCCCTGATATTTTCAATTCTTTTCTGCTTTTCTTAATAAGATCAGAGAATGTGCTGTTCCTTGCCATGCAAAAGATACAAACGAGTAAGCTTCCAACTTTATTGAATGAGAAAGAGAGGGGATGGTTCTGATTATTTTTACCCCTTTCACATTATCGATGGACACAGATTGTTCACACACAAAATCTCTCTCTCTCTCTCTCTCTTTCTGTCTCTCTCTCTTACTCTCTCTCTCTCTCACTCTCTGTTCTAAGATTTATCCGTCATTCCATTTCTGATCGTGGAACCTGGCCCTTTCACAGAGTGCTTCTATCACCTGTACAATGGAACGCACCAACACCCTTCGCCTTACCCACAGAGCATTCAGTCTTGTCGCTGTTGGCGAGGTAACCATCCTCACACCGACAGACATCCTCTGTGCAACTGGCGTGAGACAGACAGTCGGCTTTTTGACTGCATGGTTGCCCCTCTTTTATTTCTGTTGGGCAGATAACAGTCAAGAGGCCACAATCAACATGTTGTCGGTTTTTTTGTATTATTCAAACCTTCTTATTTCACTTAAGACATTGTTTATAACTGAATACGACCCACACTGGTTTTCTTATATTTCAATCACACCAAACAATGGTAATGTTTTCATGCTGTCAACCAGAATAAAAGAATACAAAGAATAAAAAAGAGCAATGCATAAATTGGTAATTCAAACTGATGAGCATCAGGGCGAACATTAAAGGTGTGGACTGAAAGCCAGAATGTTTAGAAACTGCTTAGAAGAGAGAGAGAGAGAGAGAGAGAGAGAGAGAGAGAGAGAGAGACAGAGACAGACAGAGAGAGTTATTATCATTAATTAAAGAAAACAGCTAGAGAATAAGAATTAGTAGTTTATACTGACTCTTTTCAGAATTTCCACACGCACGCACGCACGCACGCACGCACACACACACACACACACACACACACACACACACACACACACACACACACACACACACACACAAGGCCACACTATACAACGTCAGGAAGAAAATGACCATACCCACGTACAGAATATGTTTCCGAGTATACAATTATTTGGGCTTCGCATACCTTTTTAGTGTTGCATACAAAAGATTAATGATTTTTTGTCAGCAGATTTCTTTCAGCTTTAGCACTTCACAGAACTGAAGCTCGTTAGGAAGTGTTCTGTTGCTGGACAGGTACATGGTATATCTTAAATTAGTGATAAATTTATATTTAGCAGATAATAAAGATGTCTTTTTTTTATTAACTTTAGTTAACAATTCCAATTAATCGCTTTGGACTTCTTACTTTTTAATGATATCTAGAGCCATTACATATGCTACAATGACGAAACTGACAATCCTACAGTGCAGAAAACCTTAGGAAAACACCACCCACCCACCCACCCATCCCCAGCTCACTCTCCACCTCACCTCTTCTGCCTGCCTTTCCTGTTGTCTATCTGTCTCGCTAGAAAGTTTGCAGGCAAACAAAAGTGATGACAACACAGATATGGATAACCAACTCTGAAAATATTGAGAAGCACAAAAATAAAAAATACAGATAAAAAGGACTTACTGCAAATAACAGGAGATGCCTGTGTGTCACAGAAGGTGCCTGTCGTGCACAGAGTTGGGCTGGTCTTGCAGTCTCCCGGCAGGTATCTCTAATGGAAGACACAATTCCATTTATTAATATTTAGTGACTGGCTATTGGTTATATACTAACCACAGACATTCAGCTTTATCTTCTTGTTCTATGTGTGTGTGTGTGGTTTTTAGGCAGGGGTGGTGGTAGGGGTGAAAACATCAAACCTGGGTTGACTGTTCTTGGGTTTATTCCCCAAATGCAGAAGGTAGTTGTGGGTTTACATGGTTACCATCAAGAGAAGAGAATCCCTCACCTGAGTCCGTTCAATAGTTCACTCCCCTGGGATCCATGATCAGCCATGAGGGATTCAAATCAGAAGCCCCGTCAAGGGTAGCACAGACAGCACTGTCCAGATTGAAACCAGTTTGGAAAGAGAACACCTCTATGAAAAACAAGACCAGGCCGTAGCGTGTACTGATCCTTTCCATCTTCCTGTGCACATGCCAGACATGACATGGGCCCTCATAAATGAGCTGTTAGGAACCCAAGCCAAGCACTAAACATCAGAGGCACTGATCATATAACCAAGCAACAAGTGCGGCAAACCATTAGGCAGCACGTGAAAACCGTAAGGAAATCTTTTGACACCAGTCAATTAGAGAAAACAATGTCGGTATGGCCAAGCAACGATCCAGTAGCATTACTGTAACAATTCTCCAGAGAACTGTTGAAGGAGGAAGACAGAGGGGAAGGCAAAAAAAAAAAAACAAAACAAAACAAAAATATAAATAAATAAACAAAACGATGGACTGACAACATCGCCAGAGTGGGCCAGAGAACACAACTGCAGAGACCTAGGCCTTGGCACCCAGCCAACAGATCTGGAGAAACCCGATCAACTGTTCTTCTTCAGTGTGGCGCCCAATGATTCCCCCTCCACTCCCTTCCCCTCCCCGCCCCACGCGACTCACCCTCCTCCCCCTGGAGTTAAGGGAGAAGCAAAAAGAAAAGAGCAGTAAGTCACCTAGTCAGTCACCACTTCACAACCAGACGGACTGATATTCCTGACTGCTACATCTATACTTTCCAATGGAACACAAGAGGTTACCACTCCACAACCAGACGGACTGATATTCCTGACTGCTACATCTATACTTTCCACTGGAACACAAGAGGTTACCACTCCACAACCAGACGGACTGATATTCCTGATGGTATATCTATACTTTCCAATGGAATTCAAGAGGTTACCACTCCACAACCAGACGGGACTGATATTCCTGACTGCTACATCTATACTTTCCACTGGAACACAAGAGGTTACCACTCCACAACCAGACGGACTGATATTCCTGACTGCTACATCTATACTTTCCAATGGAATTCAAGAGGTTACCACTTCACAACCAGACGGACTGATATTCCTGACTGGTACATCTATACTTTCCAATGGAATTCAAGAGGTTACCACTTCACAACCAGACGGACTGATATTCCTGACTGCTACATCTATACTTTCCACTGGAACACAAGAGAGGTGACGATCCCACACAGGCACACAAGGCATCTGAACACACACGCGTGCCGAGAGAGAGAGAGAGAGAGAGAGAGAGAGAGAGAGAGAGAGAGAGAGAGAGAGAGAAATAGTGATTATAATGTTGACGATGGGTTCGTTCATTTGTTTAAATCTGTACTTCTTAACTGACATCAATCTGCCAATGAATCTATACCACTATTTTCAATACAATGTGATATTTACAGAAATTTGTAATATTTCTTTCCAGTCAACACACACACACACACACACACACACACACACACACACACACACACACCCAACACACACATACGCACACACAAACACTTCACGCTCCTCCCGTCTTCAACCCCTTCCCCCAAAACGGGAGAAAGAGACATAGAAAACCTAGAGAGATACAACCGACTTTTGAATGTGCTGCTTTGAGTAGGGCTGGTGGCAGTTACAATGCTTGATGGCTTCCAATATTGAACCAGGAATTCAGTGCAGCCTCAAGTTTAACCTGGTGAGTAGGGTAATGGGTGACCAAGACTATGAAACGCCACACCAACAACTCAAAAGAAATTTGCTTTCATGTTTACAAGACACCAGCCCCTGACACAAACGTTCAGGGGAATGCCCGTCATAGCGTGCAAAGCAGTCGTTTACACTACACCAGCCCCTGACACAGACGTACTGGAGCCTGCCCGTCATAGCGTGCAAGGCAGTCGTTTACACTACACCAGCCCCTGACACAGACGTACTGCAGCATGCCCGTCATAGCGTGCAAAGCAGTCGTTTACACTACACCAGCCCCTGACACAGACGTACTGGAGCCTGCCCGTCATAGCGTGCAAGGCAGTCGGGGAAGATGTGGTGGTCACCTTTCAACGCAGGCCGTTTCATGTAGGAACTATTGTTAGAAGAGCAGGGAGGTGGGCGCGCGCGCGCGCACATACACACACACACACCACTCCCAAACACTCACACCACACCATACAGACATACACATTTTCTACCACATGCATTATCGAAAAGAAAAGCATTTATACCCACTTAAATATGATGGTTCTGGCTACACACCTAAGTAAATGTTATATGCTACTAATGTTTATGCTCAGTTAAAAGACATACGATTTTGTAAGTAGATACTTCTTCTTGACATTACTTGCTTCTCAGAACGTGTGCACGAACGAGTTTGTTCTGCAGTAGTTCTGTAGGGATTAGCGTATTTCCTAACAGCGAAGAAATTACCTTTTTAAAGCAGAGCTTGTTCCCAGCTCTGAAAACATTCACAACTGATCAAATTGTTCTTTTCTACGCATATTAGAAACTCCTTGTATTCGAAATGCAAATCCGTGATTCCGTTTGTCTAAAGCAGCATAGTAAAAGTAACTGTTGTGATACTACAAATAGGTGGTTCTCTCAACGGAAGACATTCTTAAATGTTCAAAAGTTACTAAATCATTTCGTTTTCTCTTAAACTAAACTTTCTGATCCATCACTGAACATGTTAGTTTTTATTGAAATAGCGCTGTGTTTGCTTTGTTAACCAGTCTTCTTGGGAAAACATAGATACAAATTAATTGTGCCCAAGCCATATAACCCCAAAGTTGTTTAGCAATTCGAGCCACACACACGCACAAGTCATTCTAAATTATGACTGACACTTTTGTTGTTTTGGACAGTCACATGTCTACAGCGATATGAAAAAAATCACACTCTCTAGAAATGTGCATGTGGAACAGAGACATTGGTTTGGTTCTCACTCTGTTTTTTATAGACGTATACATGCATGTGTAAAATACAGATAGATAGATAGATACACACACAAACATATATATATATATATATATATATATATATATATCTGAACAATTAAGTAGTGGGGGAAAACAAGTGCAGGTTAACAATTTTTACATCATTATAGTAATGACTTGGCAAAGATTTTGAAATAGAGAAAACAAATTTGAAGATGAATTTAATGGAAAAATGTATATTATAAATATAAAAACCCTTTCCTAGCTGCACGAGGAAACACTCGCAATCCCTCTCGAAGGCAGATCTATATGTTTCGCCTGCTCCCAGGCCTTTCGTCCGCTGGATCGGACTCATCAGGGAGACACGGCTGATTGTGTCTGTGCTCCTGGCGTCAAATAGAGACACACCACAGTCCATAATTCTGTGGTGTTCTGACCGCCAAGGGTTCGAAAAAGAATCCAACAGCACCCCAAAGCAGCCAGCGAAAGGTAGTAGAATAAAAGGTAGTAGAATAAAACAAAACAAAAGTGTGGAGAGGAAAAAAGTTACTGAAAACTAAAAGCATTATGCAAACAGTATAAAATGTAGGGGACAATCTATGAGCCTGTGCTTGAGGATCCATTTAAGGATGCAAGGGAGATCAAAAAGATGGACCAGTGTGAGTGGTCAGCTCAGCTGTTCAATAACCCAAGCATTGTCAGCGGCTAAGAATTTCAGCAAGCTGTGAACACTGGGAACGATCTACACTTTTCTCTGAGGTCAGTGAACACCACGCATAATTCATTTGTGTGTAGATTAATAGGAGATAATAAACTGCGTGCATCTGTTGGTGAATTATTTGCATCGAAAATCGTTCTCTGGTTTACTTTTTTGTCTTGATTTTGAAGAGGTATTTACTTCCAATGATTCGACATTCATGTGTAAATTCTTCATGCATTGGACTTCAGTTCTCTTTGTTTACTGACAATATGAAATCGTTAGTGTCTGTTACCGGTCAACTACCACGCTGGCTTTCTTTTTTTACTTTGGTTGCGGACAAGGTGTTCCATCATATCCTCGCTTATTGACATCGTCAAAATCCGTCCTATGATGATCAGACAAAATGTCAAAATAACAGGCATTTATACTGGAAAAGTTGAACACGAACTTACATAGCACGCAGATCATACTGAACTTTTTGTAAATGAAAATGAAAAAAAAAATCCTTTTTGAAAGAAGTAAATACAGCCGACGACTTTGCAGGAAAAATGTTGTCTCTTCTAAAATACTGGTAAAACAAATGTTGTATTCTTTGGAAGACTACACAGTAACCGAAAGTATTTATATACCATCTACATTTCATGTGTAATTAAAGAAAGGATGTGGGGAGGGAAATGCTTGGTACTGGTTGACCGACAACTCAGAAGAATGTGAAGAAAAATATCTCAGAGAGTGTATTGTAGAAAGTTTTAAAAGACCAAATATCACTCTAAGTAGGATTACTGTACTTAAGTCACTGATCCTGTCATAATTCTACATTTGTGCGTATTGCTAACTCCCCACCCCCCCCCCCCCACAACATAGACAACAAGATATGAGAGATTTCCCAGTTATTTGGAACAACGAAACAACACTAGGGAAGCAATAGTTGAAGTTGGATCAAGTTTAACAGTTGTTGACTTATGGTTCCAGGCGTACGAAAATATAGTAATGCATGAAAATTAGCTTAGATACACAAATTCCAAACGAGTATCCTCAAACGGAGAGACCTAATTTTCAGAATGAACACAGTCTGAGTCACTTAGAACAAAAGAATGGTGTTTGTACGCTATTGCAGATTTTGCTGAAACAATTTTGCCGTGTAAAATCTTCAGAAGTTTCTCACAAAGTATCTACTATGCATCAGATCTATCAGAATTTTTCAATGACAGTTTTTTTTACGAACTGAATTGCAAAGGGTCGTGCACAATTAGAGGACTGTTGTGTGTGTGTGTCCGCGTACGCATACGCGTGCGCTCGCGATCCAGCTGAAAAAACAAAGATGTAATTTGATTACTTTTGTTGACCTGTTGGCATGTACCAAGCCAACGCATCCTTCAAAGAGAAACAGAACAGCCACTGATGCCATCATTTTTGCCAAGTTCCCGTCCACCGCTCGGCCTTTTCAGCCCTAACATGCCATCTGGGCTGACCTGAGTTAAATGGAAACTGTAGTCCTTGGCTTGGAGTGGGCGTGGATTACACGTTTATTGCAGCACCGTGAACTACTGCGTACAAATCACCTGAACTTGGACTGAGGTTTAATCTAGTACATTATGCATGCTGAAGTGGACTTAGAGCTTTTCTCGTAATCGGAGGCTTGATACTCATGGCACATAAAACAGAACCCATACATTACAACAGTTGAAATGGATGAGAACAATTTGAATATGGAGCTTGTCATCTGAAAAAACCCCTGATATTTTCAATTCTTTTCTGCTTTTCTTAATAAGATCAGAGAATGTGCTGTTTCCTTGCCATGCAAAAAGATACAAACGAGTAAGCTTCCAACTTTATTGAATGAGAAAAGAGAGGGGATGGGTTCTGATTATTTTTACCCCTTTCACATTATCGATGGACACAGATTGTTCACACAAAATCATCTCTCTCTCTCTCTCTCTCTTTCTGTCTCTCTCTCTCTTACTCTCTCTCTCTCTCACTCTCTGTTCTAAGATTTATCCGTCATTCCATTTTTCTGATCGTGGAACCTGGCCCTTTCACAGAGTGCTTTCTATCACCTGTACAATGGAACGCACCAACACCCTTCGCCTTACCCACAGAGCATTCAGTCTTGTCGCTGTTGGCGAGGTAACCATCCTCACACCGACAGACATCCTCTGTGCAACTGGCGTGAGACAGACAGTCGGCTTTTTGACTGCATGGTTGCCCCTCTTTTATTTCTGTTGGGCAGATAACAGTCAAGAGGCCACAATCAACATGTTGTCGGTTTTTTTGTGTATTATTCAAACCTTCTTATTTCACTTAAGACATTGTTTATAAAACTGAATACGACCCACACTGGTTTCTTATATTTCAATCACACCAAAACAATGGTAATGTTTTCATGCTGTCACCAGAATAAAAGAATACAAAGAATAAAAAGAGGCAATGCATAAATTGGTAATTCAAACTGATGAGCATCAGGGGCGAACATTAAAGGTGTGGACTGAAAGCCAGAATGTTTAGAAAACTGTTAGAAAGAGAGAGAGAGAGAGAGAGAGAGAGAGAGAGAGAGAGAGAGACAGAGACAGACAGAGAGAGTTATTATCATTAATTAAAGAAAACAGCTAGAGAATAAGACATAGTAGTTTATACTGACTCTTTTTCAGAATTTCCACACGCACGCACCGCCACACACGCACACGCACGCACACACACACACCACACACACACACACACACACACACACACCACACACACACACACACACAAGGCCACACTCCACTACAACGTCAGGAAGAAATGACCATACCCACGACAGAATATGTTTCCGAGTATACAATTATTTGGGCTTCGCATACCTTTTTTAGTGTTGCATACAAAAGAGATAATGATTTTTGTCAGCAGCAGATTTCTTTCAGCTTTAGCACTTCACAGAACTGAAGCTCGTTAGGAAGTGTTCTGTTTGCTGGACAGGTACATGGTATATCTTAATTAGTGATAAATTTATATTTAGCAGATATATAAGATGTCTTTTTTTATTAACTTAGTTAACAATTCCAATTACACAATCGCTTTGGACTTCTTACTTTTAATGATATCTAGAGCCATTACATATGCTACAATGACGAAACTGACCATCCTACAGTGCAGAAAACCTTAGGAACACACACCACACCCACCCATCCCCAGCTCACTCTCCACCTCCACCTCTTCCTGCTGCTTCCTGTTGTCTATCTGTCTCGCTAGAAAGTTTGCAGGCAAACAAAAGTGATGACAACACAGATATGGATAACCAACTCTGAAAATATTGAGAAGCACAAAAATAAAAAATACAGATAAAAAGGGGACTTACTGCAAAGTAACAGGAGATGCCTGTGTGTCACAGAAGGTGCCTGTCGTGCACAGAGTTGGGCTGGTCTTGCAGTCTCCCCGGCAGGAGGTATCTCTAATGGAAGACACATTCCATTTATTAATACCCTTTAGTGACTGGCTATTGGTTATATACTAAACCACAGACATTCAGCTTTATCTTCTTGTCTTCTATGTGTGTGTGGTTGTTTTTTAGGCAGGGGTGGTGGTCGGGGTGAAAACATCAAACCTGGGTTGACTGTTCTTGGGTTTATTTCCCCAAATGCAGAAGGTAGTTGTGGGTTTACATGGTTACCATCAAGAGAGAAGAGAATCCCTCACCTGAGTCCGTTCATATAGTTCACTCCCCTGGGATCCATGATCAGCCATGGAGGGATTCAAATCAGAAGCCCCGTCAAAGGGTAGCACAGACAGCACTGTCCAGATTGAAACTGAACCCCAGTTTGGGAATGACGAACACCTCTATCTAAAAAACAAGGACCAGGCCGTAGCGTGTACTGATCCTTTCCATCTTCCTGCTGCACATGCAAGACCTGACAATGGGCCCATCATAAATGAGCTGTTGGAGTGAACCCAAGCACAAGCACTAAACATCAGAGGGCACTGATCACATATATGAACCACCAAGCAACTAAGTTGCGGCAAACCATTAGGCAGCACGGTGTGAAAACCGTAAGGAAATCTTTTTGACACCAGTCAATTAGAGAAAAACAATGTCGGTATGGCCAAGCAACGATCCACGTAGCATTACTGTAACAATTCTCAGAGATGAACGGTTGAAGGAGGGGAAGACAGAGGGGGCAAAAAAAAAAGGCAAAAAAAAACAAAACAAAACAAAAATAAATAATAATAAATAAACCAAAACGAATGGACTGACAACATTCGCCCAGAGTGGGCACAGAGAAACACCAAACCACTGCAGAGCAGACCTAGGCCTTGGCACCCAGCCAACAGATCTGGGAGAAACACACGATCAACTGTTCTCTTCTTCTTCAGTGTGGCGCCCAATGATTCCCCTCTCCACTCCCCTTCCCCTCCCCGCCCACGCGCACTCACCCTCTCCTCCCCCCTGGAGTGTTAAAGGGAGAGAAGCAAAAAGAAAAGAAGCGCACGCCTAATCCGTCACTAGCAGTCACCAACTTTCACAACACTGACGGACTGATATTCCTGACTGGTATCCGGACTCTAGGCATGCTATACTTTCCAATGGAACACAAGAGGTTACCACTCCACAAACCAGATACGGACCTGATATTCCTGACTGCTACATCTATACTTTCCACTGGGAACATCAAGAGGTTTACAAACACTCCCACAACCAGAAGCTGAGATACTTCCTGATTGGTATATCTATACTTTCAAATGGAATTCAAGAAAGAGGGTTACCCACTCCACAACCAGACGGGACTGATATTCCTGACTGCTACATCTATACTTTCCACTGAACACAAGAGGTTACCACTCCACAAACCCAGACGGACTGATATTCCTGACTGGATACATATATACTTTCCAATGGAATTCAAGAGGTTACCACTTCACAACCAGACGGATGGACCTGATATTTCCTGAATGCTAACATCTATAAGACGGAAAAAAACAACTACATCTATACTTTCCACTGGAATCTCAAGAGTTCCTGCACTTCACAATGGACGGACGATTCCTGACTGCTACAGGCTACACTTCCATCTGGAACACAACGACGGTGACGATGACACAGGCAGACAAGGCAGTCTGAGAGTCGGGAAGCGAGTGCCGATCTACCTTGAGGAGAGAGAGAGAGAGAGAGGGAGGAGACCCGGAGACGAGAGATGCGAGAGATTGAGAGAGAGAGAGAGAAATAGTGATTATAATGTGACGATGGGTTTGCGTTCATTTGTTTTAAATCTGTACTTCTTAACTGACATCTTTTTCTCTGCCCAATGAATCTATACCACTATTTTCAATACAATGGTGATAGTACAGAAATTTGTAATATTTCTTTCCAGTCAAAAAACCAAACACTTACACACCACACACATCCGTGACACAACCCACACCACAATTACACACATAACCATCACCACAACACACACATCGCAACACACACAAACACTTCACGTTCCCTCCCGTCTTCAACCCCTTTCCCCAAAACGGGAGAAAGAGACATAGAAAACGCTAGAGAGATACAACCGACTTTTGAATGTGCTGCTTTGAGTAGGGCTGGTGGCAGTTACAATGCTTGATGGCTTCCAATATTGAACCAGGAATTCAGTGCAGCCTCAAGTTTTAACCTGGTGAGTAGGGTAATGGGTGACCAAGACTATGAAAACGCCACACCAACAACTCAAAAGAAAAATTTGCTTTCATGTTTACAAGACACCAGCCCCCTGACACAAACGTTCAGGGGACATGCCCGTCATAGCGTGCAAAGCAGTCGTTTTACACTACACCAGCCCCTGACACAGACGTACTGGAGCCTGCCCGTCATAGCGTGCAAGGCAGTCGTTTACACTACACCAGCCCCTGACACAGACGTACTGCAGCATGCCCGTCATAGCGTGCAAAGCAGTCGTTTACACTACACCAGCCCCTGACACAGACGTACTGGAGCCTGCCCGTCATAGCGTGCAAGGCAGTCGGGGAAGATGTGGTGGGTCACCTTTCAACGCAGGCCGTTTCATGTAGGAACTATTGTTAGAAGAGCAGGGAGGTGGGCGCGCGCGCGCCATACACACACAAACACCACTCCCCAAACACTCACACCACACCATACAGACATACACATTTTCTACCACATGCATTATCGAAAAGAAAAGCATTTATACCCACTTAAATATGATGGTTCTGGCTACACACCTAAGTAAATGTTATATGCTACTAATGTTTATGCTCAGTTAAAAGACATACGATTTTGTAAGTAGGATACTTCTTCTTGACATTACTTGCTTCTCAGAACGTGTGCACGAACGAGTTTGTTCTGCAGTAGTTCTGTAGGGATTAGCGTATTTCCTAACAGCGAAGAAATTACCTTTTAAAGCAGAGCTTGTTCCCAGCTCTGAAAACATTCGGACAACTGATCAAATTGTTCTTTTCTACGCATATTAGAAACTCCTTGTATTCGAAATGCAAATCCGTGATTCCGTTTGTCTAAAGCAGCATAGTAAAAGTAACTGTTGTGATACTACAAATAGGTGGTTCTCTCAACGGAAGACATTCTTAAATGTTCAAAAGTTACTAAATCATTTTCGTTTTCTTAAACTAATTTCTGAGACGTTCTGATCCATTCACTGAACATGTTAGTTTTATTGAAATAGCGCGCTGTGTTTGCTTTTTGTTAACCAGTCTTCTTGGGAAAACATAGATACAAATTAATTGTGCCCAAGCCATATAAACCGCCAAAGTTGTTTGTAGCAATTCGAGCCACACACACACGCACAAGTCATTCTAAATTATGACTGACACTTTTGTTGTTTTGGACAGTCCACATGTCTACAGCGATATGAAAAAAATCACACCATCTCTAGAAATGTGCATGTGGAACAGAGACATTGGTTTGGTTCTCACTCTGTTTTTTATAGTCGTACGCTGTTTTATACATTGACATGGAGTCCATGTGTACGTACAGGATGAGAGTAGTATAGATAGACACCAACACAACAGATATATATATTATATATATATATATATATATACTATATCTGAATACAAATTAGTAGTGGGGAAAACAAGTGCAGGGTTTAACAATTTTACATCATTATTAGTAATGGACTTGGCTAAAGATTTGAAATAGAGAACAACAAACTTTGAAGTATGTAATTTATGGCACAAAATGTATATTATAAATATTAGAAAAACCCTTTTCAGCCTAGCTGCACGAGGAGGATAACACTCGCAATCCCTCTCTCGAAGAAGTATGCATTGATCTTTATTTTTCGCCTGCTCCAGGCCTACTTCGTCCGCTGGATCGGACTCATCAGGGAGACACGGCTGATTGTGTCTGTGCTCCTGTGCCGTCAAATAGAGACTACTTACGCCACTCGTGGCCTTACAATCTCTGTGGTGTTCTGTACCTGCCAAGGGTTCGTCAAAAATTTATTTCTCTTCTTCTTCTTTCTTTTCTCTTTCTCCTTCTCGGAATCCAACAGACCAGCACCCCCCGTTCGCACCGGCTATAGCACCAGGCGCCAAGGTACCCGTTGTAGTTAATAATAACCGGTAGTGAGATATAAACCTACAAATCACCACCAAAGTGTCGATGAGGATAGAGACGTTACTGAAGTTAACCTAAAAGCACTTATAGCACCACATCACGATACACCAAATGGTAGCGGGACTCTAGTCTAGAGCTCATGGGTGGGCTTGAGGATTCCATTTAAGGCCTTTGCTAACGGGAGTATCACAAAGTCTAATGTCGCACACCAGTCTCGTGAGTGGTTCAAGCTCAGGCTGTTCAATATCCTCAAGCATTGTCAGCGGCTAAGTAATTGTGCAGAGTTTTAATCTTTAACTTGGGCCTCTAGAAGATCCTATTAGGTGGCAATGCACCCATCACTAGTTGTGTGTGTGTGTCGTGCCCTTTCCTCTGTGTTTCCGGGCTGTGTGTGACCCTGCTTGTTGCCTGTGCTTGTTGTGTTGTGTGTGAACCACGCCGTGAACTACCGTCTTTTTAATGCCTCAGCTCCACTAGAATCGCTAATTTATATGCTATTATTTGAGTAAAATATGAAAAGTCAACGGGATTTGATTAGAAGTGATCTTTAGGCGCTATCCTCTTCCTCATGTTCGTTATATTAAAGTAGGTTCACAGCGAAGCATGTGAAGCACTGGGAACGATCTAGCAACCTTTTCTCTGAGGTCAGTGAACACCACGCACTAATTCATTTGTGTTGTTAGATTACACTAGGAGATAATTAATCATTATGCTGTGACATGCTGTGTGGTGAATTATTTGCAGTTGACACATCGTTGCTCTGTGTTTACCGTTTTGGTGTTGTGATGTTGAAGAGGTTGTATTTACTCCGGGCACATGATTGTGTCGACATTCATTGTGTTAAATTCTGTATGAAGGCATTTGATACTTGCAGTTCTCTGTTGTTTACTGACTCATATGAAAATCGTTAGTGTCTGTTATTTAGGCCGATGGGCGGTCAACTTACCTACAGACTCTGCACAGCTTTCATGATTTACTTGGTTGCGGACAAGGTGTTCATCATATTCCTCGCTTCTTTTGACACGTCTATAAAGCCTTCCTATGATGATCAGGACAAATGTCAAAATAACTAGTTTGCATTTTTTATGTAATGGAATATACTGTGATTTTACATAGATTATCTTTTATTCATATTGCACGCGATTTGTATTTTACTTTGTATACTTTTTGTAAATGAAATGAAAAAAATAATCCTTTTTGAAACTGATGTAAATACAGCCGACGATTTGCAGGATTATAAATTTTTGTTTTGTCTTCTTCGAAAATATGGTAAACAATGTTGTATTCTTTGGAAGAATTATATACAGTATCCTGAAGTATTTATACCATCTACAAGTTTCATGGTAATTTTAAAGAAAGGTTATGGGGGTATTGGATTTAATGCGGTACTGGTTTTGACGACAAAGTCGAGAAATGTGAAGAAAAAAAATATATCAGAGGTGTATTGCCAGAAAGTTTTAAAAGACAATTCATTCTCATGTAGGAGGTACTGTATTAGTAAGTCCACTTGATCCGTTCATAATCTACATTTGTGCGTATTGCTGCCTAACTCCCCACCCCCACCCCCCACAGTACTAGTACCAACAAGATATGCAGAGATTTTTTCCCAGTTATTTGGGACCCACGATATAATAACACTAGGGAGCAATATTTGAAGTTGTGATTATTAGTGATAACAGTGGTGACTTATGGTTCCAGGCGTACGTTCCCAAACCAATAAGTAATGCAGTGAACAATTAGCTTAGATACCCAATTCCAATTATGCGTATCCTTCAATTTACGGTTATGTATTGACCATAATTTGCAGTTATCTTTCTGACCACAGTCTGAGTGCAAATAGTTTTAAGAATAGTTAGATATGGTTGTTTGTACGCTATTGTTTTCAGCATTTGTGGCTGAAACAATTTTGCTCGTGTGACTATCTTCAGAATTTCTCACAAAGTATCTACGTTATTTTTGCATCATGATCTATCAGAATTTTTCAAATGCCAGTTTTTTTATTCGAGCAACTGAATTGCATAATTAGGGTCGTTGCATCTACATTGAGTTACTGTTGTGTGTGCGTGTCCGCGTACGCTCATACGCGTGCTTTGCTCGCCGATCCAGCTGAAAAACAAAGATGTAATTTGATTACTTGTGATGTTGGCATGTTACCAAGCCAAAGCATCTTCAAAGAGAACATGAACAGGCCACTGATCCATCATTTTTGCCAAGTTCCAGTCCACCGTACGGCCTTTTCGCACTAACATGCCATCTTGGGTTATGACTTATGAGTATATGGATAAATGTAGTCCTGGCTTGGCGTGGGCGTGGATTACAGTTTATGCACACCGGAACTACTGCGACAAATACTGAACTTGGATGAGTGTAATCTTAGTACATTATGCTATGCTGAAGTGGACTAG
>JADBJO010005618.1:147649-156800 GCA_016801955.1 Conus betulinus | reverse complement strand
AGCGAGAAGGAGAGAAGGGGGCGAGGTGCGGGACAACCCCAGAGGACCCAGAGGACAGGCCAGCCAGCAAGCCACCAGACAGTAATAGTCATTACGAGGGGGGAGGGAAGGCCGAAGGAAAGGGAGGAGGGAGGGGGGGGAGAGGAGGAAACGTGGGTGAGGGCAAACGTGGGTGCAAAACGCCGGGCGACGAGGGAGGAGGAAACGTGGGTGATGCCCGCTCTCCTCTCTCTCTCTCTCTCTTCTCTCTATCTCTCGCTCTCTCTATCCTCTCTCCCTCACCTCACTCAACTCACTCACTCACTCACTCACTCACTCATCTCAATCACTCACTCAACTCACTCACTCACTCGCACACAAACAACCACACACACAAACAAACCACAAACACACACACACACCACTCCCTATTGATTGGCAAACAACTGTGGCAAACAATGGGTAAACGACGGAACAAACATGGAACTAAACTCCCAGCTGAGAGGAGAGAGAGGAAGGAGAGAGAGAGAGAGCGCGAGAGAGGAGAGAGAGAGATGAGAGAGAGGAGATCGAGAGAGAGACGAGAGAGAGAGAGGTTGGAGAGAGAGGAGCATCATCTGGTGGTAAATGCATTAGGTATCAATATCCGTGTGTGGGTACTCGCGGTTATAATTAATATCAATTTTCATTATGATAGAATCGTTTTTTAAAAAGCGAGTAGATAGGCATCAGTAAAAAAAAAAAAAAAAAAGAGAGAGAGAGAGAGAGAGAGAGAGAGAGAGAGTATGTAACGCCCTGAGTGTTCTTTTAAGTGTCTCATACCATCTGGCGTTCAATACACCACTGAACTGACCTGAACTGACTGAACGTCCCGCTTGATATTCTGCCAGCCAGCGTACCAACCATTCACGGTGGCATCAAACACAAACCACACCAGGAAGCTGGGAAAAAACATTCTGGGCGTTACATGCGCGCTCTCTCTCTCTCTCTCTCTCTCTCTCTCTCTCTCTCTCTCTCTCTCTCTCTCTCTCTCCTCACACACACACACACACACACACGAGATTAGGTCTACAGAGAAATACCCTCCCTCGCTCGCTCTCCCGCCCCACCACCACGTTTCCTCCTTCCCTCTTCTCCTCCCCCCCCCCCCCCCCCCCCCCCAAACAAATAAATAGCATTGAGTGCCCAGTGACGAGGATGACGCGGGTGATAGCGACAACGTCCTGAATCTGCGGAAATAAAAACCACTGTCATTTTTCCACTTCGAACGTTTTCAGGGTGTGTGGTTTTGCCCACTGTGGGCACAGAAAAACACGTCAGATAGAGAGAAAGAGAGGAGAAGAGAGAAAGAGAGAGAGAGAGAGAGAGAGAGAGAGAGAGACGACTCAGACAGAGAGAGAGAGAGAGATAGGGAAAGAGAGAAAGACTCAAAAAGAGAGAGAGAGAGAGGGAGACAGACAGACAGACGGACGGACAGACGGACGGACGGACGGAAAGAAACAGAGAAACAGACACATAGAAAGGGAGCAACAGACACAGAGACGGTGAAACTGAAACAGAGGAAACGAGAAAGAGATCAACAGACCGACAGACTGGCGAGACAGAGAGACGGACAAAAAACAGACCCCCCAAAATAAAACCTGAAGCGGTTCGCTTGATTAGCAACAATGTGTGAACGAAATGGCTGAACAACAATAACAAACTGGACAAAGACGAGCGGGGGCGCAAACTATTCCACTAAGACAGGCACAGCGACAGAAAGGCAGACAGACAAATACACATGGACAGACAGAAACTTTAAAAAAAAAAAAAAAAAAAAGGGGGGGGGGGGGGGGGACGCTGAAAAAAAAAACACAAAAAAAAACAAGAAGACACAGACAGATAAGGAGAGGGAAATCGATGCCGCCTCACATGCAAAGATCTACACAAAACTTAATAAAGAAAAGAAAATAACATGAGGAAGTACGCACAACATGCGCGAATATTCTACATATATGATATGAGCACGTGACCACACACACACACACACAACACACACACACACACACACACACACACCACACACACACACACACACACACAGATGCATGTGCTGCACATCAAACAACAGAAAGGCAAGACAGGACAAACCTTGATCAAGAAAAAAAAAAGGATATGCATTTGGGCGCCTAGTTTTCCCCACAGGGAATCATACTGAGAGAGAGAGAGAGAGAGAGAGAGAGAGAGAGAGAGAGAGAGAGAGAGAGAGAGAGAGAGAGAGAGAGAGACAGACAGACAGGACAGACAGACAGACAGACAGACAGACAGACAGAGACAATCAAAAAGAGAAAGAGTGGAGAGTGAGTGAGGAAGAGACAGAGTCAGAGAGAGTGAGACCATGTGAGCATGCGCGCAAGAAAGAGAGGAAGCGAGGAAGATACAGAAAGCAAGAGAAGAGAGAGAGAGAGAGAGAGGGGGGGGGAGGGAGACAGGAAGACAGACAGACAGAGACAGACAGACAGACAGACATACAGAGACCGAGACAGAGAGAGAAGCACATTCACCACAAGCCACTCCACACCGCTCACCTTGGATATGCTGAATCTGGTCGCCCAAGCGCACGGAGAAGGTTTCCCGGGGTTGACGTGCACGTGCACCACGTGCTGGGAGTTGGACGCCGCCCCGGACGCCGAGGCCGGTACCTGCTGCTGGCCGCCGCTCCCCGGGGAGGTCGTGGTCGTGGAGGAGGAGGAGGGCCCCCCTCCACCACCCCCGACCCTCTCCCCTTCCCCTCCCGCGTAGCCGCCGGAGGACGACGGGCTGGCGCGAGGGTTGGCGCCCCTGGAAGGACCCCTGGAGGAGGAGCCCCCGCCGCTGCCGCTGCCACTGCTGCTGTTGCTGTTGCCTCCGCGGTACCCTGGCCGGCGGCGATCCCGGCGATCCCCCGCCCCTAGGGGGGGGAGAGGAGGGGGCGCTGGATGGGTCATGGGGGGGTGGAGGGGCTGGAGCCGAGGCTGCTGACCTCGGAGCCCAGGCCGTTCCTCAGGGGAGCCTCCTCGGAAGAGCTGGCGTGCCCGTTCTCCTCCAAGCTCTCCCCGCCGCCCCCGTTCTTCTCCTCCTCCGCCGCGCCCATCCCCAGCGGCGGGGCGGGGTCTCCGACGGCGAGGTCCCCTCCTCCTCCTCCTCCTCCGCCGCCGCCACCGCTGCTGGAGAGGCTGCTGCTGCTGCTGCGGCCGTTGTTGCCGTTGGCGGTGAAGGGGGGCAGCGGCGGCGCTAGTCGTCGTGCTGCTGCTGCTGGTCAGGCTGTTGGCAGAGGAGGGGGAGGGGGGGTGGAGGAGGTGGTGGTGGTGGTGGAGTTGGGGGCCAGAGTGGTGGCGGCGGTGGTGGAGGTGGTGTTGTTGGTCGTGGTGGCGATGGCGAGGGGGCGGAGGGCGCTGCTGTCGCTGCTTTCGGCCATACTGGTGTCCAGATCCCGCGGGCAGTCGCTTCGCTTCAGGATTTTGCTGCACGTCAGACAGGGGAAATTACTGTGGGGTGGGGGTTTTCCCGCTGCAAGTCAGATCCTGGTTTATCATCCATGAGCCTTAGTATCACTTCTTGCTGTATTCTACGACCTAGTCCAACCACATTTCTCTCCCCCCCCCCCCCCCCCCCCCCCCCCCCCCCCCCCCCCCCCCCCCCCCCCCAAAGGGCGATGGTGGGGGCTTGGGGAGGGGGTTGGAGAAGGAGGAAAGATGAAAGGTGAGGAGTGGGGAAGGGAAGGGGGCTTTGCGATATCAGAAAGCGACGAAAATTAATGATAGCAAGGGGGAGGGGGGGGGGGGGGGGGGGGGGGGGGGGAACGGGCCAAAAAAAAGGGGGAGGAGGGGAGGAACAAAAACAAAAAAAAAACAAAAGACAGAGAGGAGAGAGAGACAGAGAGAGAGAGAGAGAGAGAGAGGAGAGAGAGAGATGGAGGGGGGAGTAGGGGAGGCTGCGGGAGTAGAAATCCTTATGGTCGTGAAGTAACTGAATTTAGTGCTACCAGACGAAACGTTGAACTCAAGGGACTCTCTCTCTCTCTCTCTCTCTCTCTCTCTCTCTCTCTCTTTCAAACACACACACACACGCAACACACACACAGAGAGAGAGACACAGACCACACACACACCACACACACAGAGAGAGAGAGAGAGAGAGAGAGAGAGAGAGAGCAACGCTTTCAAGCTTCCTGCCTTTTTTTTTTTTTTTTTTTAAAATAACAGCCAAAGCGAGAAAACACAAAGCACTTTCAGTGCTGTTCAAAGTCATACGGGGAGAAATGACACACCCTTGAAAGACGGTCACCTCATTGCCAAAACAAAACAAAACAAAACAAAAAAGAGAAAGAAAGAAAGAAACAAAAAAAAAAAAAAGAGAAAGAAATGAAAAGAAAAGAAACAACTTCCACGTGGAAAAACAGAAACAGACACCAGAAGCACAATGGCCTAATAGCTGCATTACTGACATCATCCATTACAGACTTCATCCCTTCAGGCGCAAAAGACGTCACAGCGCCTGTGTCTTTCTCCTTTTGTCTCTTGTTTGAAATATCTACACTCTTAAGAATAGTAGGCGAAACATTAAAAAAAAAAAAAAAAAAAAAAAAAAATTCTGAAAAGCTGTGTGGGCAAAGAGAGACACCGCAGAATGGACCAGCCAGTGTCCACCACACCTTCGACAGTGTGTGCAGGCAATACCACGTTGTCGCCAAATACCACTACCATCACCACCACCGACAACAACAACAACAACAACAAAAGCTGGCGTGTCGTAAATCGTAAATCGTGACCAGAAAAAAAAAAAAAGCCTTAAACAGTGCCCCATTAAAAAAGACAGGAGAATGGTCTATACAAGCTGAAATGTAGTTGACGACAGTTTATAAAACGTCAAAAAGTAAATAAAGGAACAAATAAATAAATAAAATAAATACATACATACACTACACGAACAACAACATATGAACTAATAAATAAATAAAATACTTTGTCGAAGCGGGCGACAGAAATGAGGAATTTACTCGCACTGAACTTCTACATGGCAGGCACGTTATTCAGAAAGGAGGAGCCCTCTGAAACCCCCCCTACGGGAGGGAGAGGAAGGAGTGGGTGGGTTGGTCGGTGGGTGGGTATGCGTGGGGGAAACCACACGATGTTCGTATTCAGCTGGACTTTCAGACCTTAGATAACGGTGCAAATGATTGAAATGGGACCACCATCTGATTCTGACGCTCTCATTTTTATTTAGCTTTTTTTTTTTTTTTTTTTTTTTTTTTTTTTTTTGGCTACAGAGATAATCGGCAGTGACCAGCGACGGTGTGATTAGAAATAAGAGAATACGCATTCGTTACAATGACATAAAAATGTCAAAAAAAAAAAAAACAAACAAACAAAAAAAAACCTGGGAAAAGGGTGGGGGTGGGGAGAGGGGTTCACCACTGTCTACACTTTCGGGCCTAATTTCGCGTGTTCCCTGGTACGTCTTTCGTGTCTCACACACACACACACACACACACACACACAGCGCGCACAGTGCGCACAAACTTATAAACATATCCTCCAATTAATCTCAAATCTGTCTGTTTCTTTCCCTATACCCCCCCGCGCACACACACACACACGCACGCACACAAGCACGCGCGCGCGCAAACACATATATGCACGCGTGCGCATGCACGCAAGCGCCATGCTCTCTCTCTCTCTCTCTCTCTCTCTCTCTCTCTCTCTCTCTCTCTCTCTCTCTCAAATGCTACTCAGAGACTAGAGACAGGGGGGCGAAGAAGGAAGGAAAGGAAGGGTAAGGAAGGATGGAAGGAGGGAGACGTCAATGACCAAACGTTTCATCGTCTTCATTTTCATTGTCATCACTGCGTTTCGGCCCATCCTAACACGGGGGTGTCGGCCAGTGGAGTGACAACTTTTGTGTGACACATCGCTTCTCTGTATTCATGTTTCAAACACACATAACGTACACACATTCAGTATCCCCCTCGCATGAATGCACTCACATACACATAAATAACGTGCCTGCACTCCCATCGACACGCCCACCTACATCCCCTACACTCCCATCCCCTCTCCCCTCCCCCCCCCCTCTACTCCCCCACCCTCCCTCCCATGTCCTCACTATCGCCCTCCCTTCATCATCCCTTCCATAACTGCTATGGAGGAGGCAGGCTAGGCACACATAGCTTTTTTTGAGCCCATCATTGTTTAATTAAGGAGTACCACCTATCAAGATCATCATCCCTTCCATAACTGCTATGGAGGAGGCAGGCTAGGCACACATAGCTTTTTGAGCCCATCATTGTTTAATTAAGGAGTACCACCTATCAAGATCATCATCCCTTCCATAACTGCTATGGAGGAGGCAGGCTAGGCACACATAGCTTTTTGAGCCCATCATTGTTTAATTAAGGAGTACCACCTATCAAGATCATCATCCCTTCCATAACTGCTATGGAGGAGGCAGGCTAGGCACACATAGCTTTTTTGAGCCCATCATTGTTTAATTAAGGAGTACCACCTATCAAGATCATCATCCCTTCCATAACTGCTATGGAGGAGGCAGGCTAGGCACACATAGCTTTTTTGAGCCCATCATTGTTTAATTAAGGAGTACCACCTATCAAGATCATCATCCCTTCCATAACTGCTATGGAGGAGGCAGGCTAGGCACACATAGCTTTTTTGAGCCCATCATTGTTTATTTAAGGTGTACCACCTATCAAGATCATCATCCCTTCCATAACTGCTATGGAGGAGGCAGGCTAGGCACACATAGCTTTTTTGAGCCCCATCATTGTTTAATTTAGGAGTACCACCTATCAAGATCATCATCCCTTCCATAACTGCTATGGAGGAGGCAGGCTAGGCACACATAGCTTTTTTGAGCCCCATCATTGTTTAATTAAGGAGTACCACCTATCAAGATCATCATCCCTTCCATAACTGCTATGGAGGAGGCAGGCTAGGCACACATAGCTTTTTTGAGCCCATCATTGTTTAATTAAGGAGTACCACCTATCAAGATCATCATCCCTTCCATAACTGCTATGGAGGAGGCAGGCTAGGCACACATAGCTTTTTTGAGCCCATCATTGTTTAATTAAGGAGTACCACCTATCAAGATCATCATCCCTTCCATAACTGCTATGGAGGAGGCAGGCTAGGCACACATAGCTTTTTTGAGCCCATCATTGTTTAATTAAGGAGTACCACCTATCAAGATCATCATCCCTTCCATAACTGCTATGGAGGAGGCAGGCTAGGCACACATAGCTTTTTTGAGCCCATCATTGTTTAATTAAGGAGTACCACCTATCAAGATCATCATCCCTTCCATAACTGCTATGGAGGAGGCAGGCTAGGCACACATAGCTTTTTTGAGCCATCATTGTTTATTTAAGGAGTACCACCTATCAAGATCATCATCCCTTCCATAACTGCTATGGAGGAGGCAGGCTAGGCACACCATAGCTTTTTTGAGCCCATCATTGTTTATTTAAGGAGTACCACCTATCAAGATCATCATCCCTTCCATAACTGCTATGGAGGAGGCAGGCTAGGCACACATAGCTTTTTGAGCCCATCATTGTTTAATTAAGGAGTACCACCTATCAAGATCATCATCCCTTCCATAACTGCTATGGAGGAGGCAGGCTAGGCACACATAGCTTTTTTTGAGCCCATCATTGTTTAATTTAGGAGTACCACCTATCAAGATCATCATCCCTTCCATAACTGCTATGGAGGAGGCAGGCTAGGCACACATAGCTTTTTTGAGCCCATCATTGTTTAATTAGGAGTACCACCTATCAAGATCATCATCCCTTCCATAACTGCTATGGAGGAGGCAGGCTAGGCACACATAGCTTTTTTGAGCCCATCATTGTTTAATTAAGGAGTACCACCTATCAAGATCATCATCCCTTCCATAACTGCTATGGAGGAGGCAGGCTAGGCACACATAGCTTTTTTGAGCCCATCATTGTTTAATTTAGGAGTACCACCTATCAAGATCATCATCCCTTCCATAACTGCTATGGAGGAGGCAGGCTAGGCACACATAGCTTTTTTGAGCCATCATTGTTTAATTAAGGAGTACCACCTATCAAGATCATCATCCCTTCCATAACTGCTATGGAGGAGGCAGGCTAGGCACACATAGCTTTTTTGAGCCCATCATTGTTTTAATTAAGGAGTACCACCTATCAAGATCATCATCCCTTCCATAACTGCTATGGAGGAGGCAGGCTAGGCACACATAGCTTTTTTGAGCCCATCATTGTTTAATTTAGGAGTACCACCTATCAAGATCATCATCCCTTCCATAACTGCTATGGAGGAGGCAGGCTAGGCACACATAGCTTTTTTGAGCCCATCATTGTTTAATTAGGAGTACCACCTATCAAGATCATCATCCCTTCCATAACTGCTATGGAGGAGGCAGGCTAGGCACACATAGCTTTTTGAGCCCATCATTGTTTAATTTAGGAGTACCACCTATCAAGATCATCATCCCTTCCATAACTGCTATGGAGGAGGCAGGCTAGGCACACATAGCTTTTTTGAGCCCATCATTGTTTAATTAAGGAGTACCACCTATCAAGATCATCATCCCTTCCATAACTGCTATGGAGGAGGCAGGCTAGGCACACATAGCTTTTTGAGCCCATCATTGTTTATTTAAGGAGTACCACCTATCAAGATCATCATCCCTTCCATAACTGCTATGGAGGAGACAGGCACACACAAAACTGTTTTGAGCCCAGGATTGTTTAATTAATGAGCAATACTTATCAAGATCAATCCCTTTATCAGACACCAGGCTCCACTCCCCCCCCCCCCCCCCCCCCACCCCCGCCAATTTTGCTAGACACTGTTAGGTCAAGGAATCTCCACCGTTCTGGCAACACTTGCTTATGATTAGGAGCACTGGTGAATGACTCTGAGAGGCAGACAGGCAAGAGACGGAGGGTGGGTGGGTGGGGGGGTGTAGGTATGGAAGTAGTGGGACGGGGGAGGGGAGAGAGACAGAGAGAGGGGAGAAGGTGGTGGAGGTGGGAAGAACTTCGTTAGAACTCTCTTGCCTCCTAAAGCAACACTGTATGATACAAACTGCTCTTCAATGTACACGTCAGCGTGAAAAATCAACAAACGAAACAAACACCTAC
>JADBJO010005618.1:117649-137649 GCA_016801955.1 Conus betulinus | reverse complement strand
TACATTGGGGAAAACATGCATCACCCCCGGGGGGAAAAAAAAAAAAAAAAAAAACACGTTCTTTGTCATATCCATTTTGCGTCCCATATTGAATGTTGTCTGTCTTGCTTTAAAAAAAAAAAAAAAAAAAAAGAAAGAAAAAGAAAGAAAAGGGAAAAAAAACAAAAAAAGAAAGAAAGAAAAAAAAAAAAAGATCAAAGAGGTCAAAAAGAGTCGTGTTTTATCTTGAGATTTGTGGTAACGGTAGGCGCAACTGGAATATTTCTTTTCTGGTTGTTAGCAAAGAAAATAGCTTTGATCGCTAATATAGTCACGCACGCACGCAACACACACACACACACACACACACACACACACACACACACACACACACACACACACACAGAAAAATAGTTGTGATCCTGAGGAACACATCTCCTTTCCTACTATCGCTGTTTTCTTTCAGGATGATAACTGTGTTTTTTCTCTCAGGATGATAACTGCGTTTTCTCTCAGGATGATGATAACTGTGTTTTCTTTCAGGATGATAACTGTGTTTCCTTTCAGGATGATAACTGTGTTTTCTTTCAGGATGATAACTGCGTTTTCTCTCAGGATGATAACTGCGTTTTCTCTCAGGATGATAATTGCGTTTTCTCTCAGGATGATAACTGTGTTTTCTCTCTCAGGATGATAACTGTGTTTTCTCTCAGGATGATAACTGTGTTTTCTCTCTCAGGATGATAACTGTGTTTTCTCTCAGGATGATAACTGTGTTTTTCTTTCAGGATGATAACTGTGTTTTTCGTAGGAAAACAGGGAAAACAGGTGTGATCCAAAGGAATAACAGTGATACTGTTTTCCAACGGGAAAACAGTAAAGTTCCACGAGAAAACGAGAATGCGCAGGAAAACGAGGAAAACATTTGTGGTCCTCACGCAGTTACGATCCTAACGAAAACACATTGATCCTTATGGAAACAGTGACTATCCTAAGGAAAACACATTGATCCTTATGGAAACAGTGACTATCCTAAGGAAAACACAGTGATCCTTATGGAAACAGTGACTATCCTGAAGAAAACACACACTGATCCTTATGGAAACAGTGACTATCCTAAGGGAAACACATTGATCCTTATGGAAGCAGTGACTATCCTAAGGAAAACACATTGATCCTTCTGGAAACCGTGACTATCCTGAAGAAAACACATTGATCCTTATGGAAACAGTGACTATCCTAAGGAAAACACATTGATCCTTATGGAAACAGTGACTATCCTGAAGAAAACACACTGATCCTATGGAAACAGTGACTATCCCAAGGAAAACACATTTATCCTTATGGAAACAGTGACTATCCTGAAGAAAACACATTGATCCTCATGGAAACAGTGACTATCCTAAGGGAAACACATTGATCCTTATGGAAACAGTTACTATCCTGAAGAAAACACATTGATCCTTATGGAAACAGTTACTATCCTGAAGAAAACACACTGATCCTTATGGAAACAGTTACTATCCTAAAGAAAACACATTGATCCTTATGGAAACAGTGACTATCCTAAAGAAAACACACATTGATCCTTATGGAAAACAGTTACTACCCTGAGGAAAACACATTGATCGTTATGGAAACACTTATGATTTGGTCCTCAGGGGTATCAGCATAATCCTGTTCTGTGGAAGGAATACTTGCTGTGTTCCAGGGAAAACGACTGAAATTATCGGTCTGCGATGCTAGTGTCCCCCCTCCCCCCCACCATGTGACAGACTAAGCCAGCCAAGCACCAGCAGCCGCGAAGCATGTTCCCCCGTTTACTACGACACAGACAATAATGGATGCCCAGGTTCACCGTCATCAGCTGTCAACGACCCCCCCCCCCCCCCCCAGCCCCTCCCTCATCCCCCCCCCCCCCCCCCCCCCCCCCACATTCTGGCCACGTCCAGCACTACCCACCCCCATAAACGCAGCCTCCTCCTACCCCCTCCCACCCTTCCAAGGCTTTATCTCCTTTGCTCATCTGACATCTCCCCAGCTCTCCCCCACCCCCCCCCCCATCTCCCCTCTCTCTCCAGCCTCCCTCCCCATCTCTCTGTCTCTCTCTCTGTCTCTCTCTTTCTCTCTCTCTCTCTTCCCTCCCCATTTCTCTCTGTGTCTGTCTCTCGCCTCCCCACCCCCCATCTCTCTCTCTCTCTCTGTCTCTCTCCGCCTCTGTCTGTCTGCCTGCCTGCCTGCCTGCCTGCCTGTCTGTCTCTCTCTCTCTCTCTCTCTCTCTCTCTCTCTCTCTCTCTCTCTCTCTCTCATAAAATCTCGCCGCCCTCTCGGTGCATGTGCACAAACACGGGTGAAGGTCGGGCGGAGCTGAGAGATTGAAAGGGGGAGGAGGGGAGGAGGATGGGGGTGGGGTGGGGCGGAGATGACAGGAGGGTGGCAGGATCGAGGGAGGGGTGGGAGGAGAAGAGGAGTCGTGAACGACAGGGAGGAAACGGCGACGTGGCAGGCTTGGCTGTGTGGGAGGGGGCTGGGCTGACGAACAACGTGAGCGAAGGACACGTAGATATCGCGGACTCTCACTGCGGCGACTGTTAACTCCCCAGCCGAGCGAACATTCCGACGGCTTCTCGCAGGATGTCTCTGTTCTTGGTACACCGCGGAAAGCGGTTGGGTGGGGGAGGGAAGGAGTGCGCGATTAATGACTTAACATAATGAGACAGGATTTTCTGTTCGACCCGTAGTCCCCCCCCCCCCCCCCCCCCCCCCAAAAAAACCTCTACATTTATCTTGTTTGTATCGAAGACGGGCTTGAAACGGAGAGAAATCGGAATTAAATATTTTGAATGTTTCAATTTCGTTTTGGTTTGGTTTGGTTTGGTTTGGTTTGGTCTGGTTCGTTTCGTTTCGTTTCGTTTTGTTTTGTTTGTGTTTGTGTTTTGATCTCGTCTCTGTCTACATTACTTGGGAATATATGTCAGGCCGTGCGATTCGCCCTATTCTGTAAACATTTATGTATACGATTAGTAAGAAGAGCCGTTGGGACCCCCCCCCCCCCCCTCTCCACACACTCTCTCCTCTCTCTCTCTCTCTCTCTCCTCTCCTCTCTCTCTCTCTCTCTCTCTCCTCTCCTCTCCTCTCTTCTCTTCTCTTCTCTTCTCTCCCACTCCTCCCTCATATCTCTCTTCACTATGACCCAGACAGACCTCGGACAGACCTCGGGGCGGGCACAACTCGCCACAGACCGACAGGACGTTCACCTTCGGTGTGCCCACCACACCTCAACCCGCGGTCTTCGGACACAGGCCGAGAGGCTAAAGAGCAGTGGGCTAGCTAGCAGACACAGCAAAGGTTGCCAGCTCGGATCCCAACCACGCCCCGCCACAACTGGGGGGAAAGAAAAAAATAAGGGGGGGGGGGGGGGGGGGGGGGGAGGTATTCTCGCTGCCTACTCAACGTTTTATGGCTCTGATTGGTGTATCCATGTGGTATTACTCAAGTCGCCTGTTCCCCCGAACCAACCCCCCCCCCCCCCCCCCCCCCCCCCAGGGAACCTGGTCATCCAAGTCTGCTCTCTCACCTTTTTTTTCATCTATCCAACTATTCTTAGTGAGTCAGAGATTAAGAGCTCAAATCGTTTGCCCCCCCCCCCCCCCTCTCTCTCTCTCTCTCTCTCTCTCTCTCTCTCCCGAAGCCCTCCCCGCCCTCCAGATAAAAAAAAAAAAATTTTGCTGCCTATCTTGATGTGTTGTCGTTCTGGTGGTCTGGAGGCGGAGAGAATATGAAGGGGATGGGGGTGGGGGGGGGGGGGGGGGGGGCGCAATTCATTTTTCCCCACTACATTAATTTGGCTTATAATCGTTTCACCTAACTTCGCTACACCTAAGCATTTTCTTTCTTTCTTTTTCTTCTTCTTCTTCTTCTTCTTCTTTTCTTTATTTCAAGTTGATTTGTTTCGTTTCGCCTCAAATCTCTGTTGTTTTTCTGCGTGCGTGTGTTCCTACGTCTGTACATGTTCCCATATGTCCATGTTCTCATCATTGTGAGGACACAGACAGGCTGCCAGCAAAGGGGCGTGGGGATATACAGGTGTGGGGTTGGTGTGTTGTGTTGAGTTGCGCTGCGTTGCGTTGCGTTGCGTTGTGTTTTGTTTTTTTTTTTTTCTCGTACAGAAAATAGCTCTGTGTTCCCACAATACTAACTCGTCGGTCTAAATCTACGAGTCTCTTCCAAAGTACTTTTTCACATTTATGTGCGCTAGCTGAACTGGTAGCATCAACATCACTGGCTTGAGGCCTGGGATGTGACTAAAACAAGACATCCTTATTTGATCCAAGGGTAAACTATCCACTGTCAAGAACCGCACCAGACGGTGGAAATCTTCCTCAAAAAAATGCGGACAGGGCGGAAATGCCGCAACCAAGGCCAGCCGTAGGGGGAATCAGCTATGGTCGACCAGTCTGGACAGGGATGGGCTCCGCTAGAGTCTGGACAGGAGAGGATAGGGGTTACATCAGCGATGCCATCACCACCTGGGTGGTTTAGAGGTCGGTGATAGTTGAAGTCGTGATAACTGGAGGAGGCCACACCATAAATATTTACTAGAACGGGTTCTCACCCCACCCCTCCCTTTTCGTGAATTCGCTTTGGAAGGCTTCACCTGAATAAAATAAAATATTCATTCATTCGTTCGTTCGTTCGTTCGTTCGTTCATCCGTGCACTCTCTCTCTCTCTCTCTCTCTCTCTCTCTCTCTCTCTCTCTCTCTCTCTCACTCTCACACACACACACACACACACACACCACACACACACACACACACACACACCTCTTTCGCTCAGTGCCAGTGCACGAGACACGAGCAATTACTGTCAGTGCGTAATACCTCCTCACACTTGCACACAAGTTCATTCATCCACACGGAAACGTTGAGACGCGCACACGTAAGCACGTGATTACTCCAATGACAGCAGCAGGGTGGAAAGAGGGTGGGGGTGAGGGGGGAGGTGGGGGGCTTAAGCAGATCAGACCGGTATCACTCTTGACGAACGATAGGCCAACTACCAACCAACAGCAAGGCGGCATTGTGCAATACTGCTGTAGCACCTTTTAGTGTGGGGAAACTTGTTTTCTAAAAACAGGAAAATAGAAATCCATCGCTGGAAGCGTCCCCCCCCTCTCCCCCCCCCCCCCCCCCCCAACTTTAACCACCCCATCCCATCTCTCCCCTTCCCTCCCCTCCACCCGACATGAGAAACATCAGAAATTCACACGCCAAGGTAAGGTAAAGTAAAGTAATGTTGCTTATAACCCAGTCGACCGCAAAGGGCCATATCAGTGCTGTCACTGCGTTGAAGTCAACCCACGGGTCACACACACACACACACACACACACACACACACACACACACACACACACACAAGAGTAAGTTTTCGAGTTTACTATGTAGATATCCACACTGGGGTAGTACTTACAATTTTTAGTGTGTCTGACTTTATTGCGCGCTCTCTCTCTCTCTCTCTCTCTCGCTCTCTCTCTCTCTCTCTCTCTCTCTCTCTCTCTCTCTCTCTCTCTCTCTCTCTCTCTCTCTCTCTCAAACAGACAATGGGATTAGTTGGGAAGCCCAGCTGGAACAAAGATAAGGACAAGGCTGAGATCTGAGGCCTACAAAAGCGGACGTCAGGTTGCGTTCGGGTCGGCAAAATATTTTCAGATTGCGAATGATGTCAACTCCGAAAATATGAATGAATGATTGATCGACAGAGATGGGTGGTAAGCATGGGAGAGAGGGGAGGGGGAGCTGTACTTTCATAGTTGATATTCAATACGATTCTGGTTTTACTCGGAGACCCTGCCAGAAATGAAAGCAGATTACGTGGACCACACAGCGTGTTGGGTGAATATTGCAGGCTGCGGCATGTAATCGTGTACGAGCTCCGCGGCGGTCCTGGACCGGCAACTTCCACAGCCCAGTGGGAGGGATAGTGAGGCTGACTAGAGAACACTGGACTTGATGTCTCCTGGACCGGCAACTTTCACAGCCCTGTGGAGGGATAGTGAGGCTGACTAGAGCACACCGGACTTGATGTCTCCTGGACCGGCAACTTTCACAGGCCCTGTGGAGGGATAGTGAGGCTGACTAGAGCACACCGGACTTGATGTCTCCTGGACCGGCAACTTTCACAGGCCCTGTGGAGGGATAGTGAGGCTGACTAGGCAACACTAGACTTGATGTCTCATCTGGCCACTTCTCATCCTGTCTTTGCCATTCTCCCTCTCCTTCTCTGTCTACGTGCGTGCGTGCGTGTGTGTGTGTGCGTGTGTGTATGTGTGTGTGTGCTACGTGTGTGTGTAGTGTGTGTGTGTGTGTGTGTGTGTGTGTGTGTGTGTGTGTGTGTGTGTCTGTGTCTGTGTGTGTGTGTGTGTGTGTGCGTGTGAGTGTGTGTGTGTGTGTGTGTGTGTGTGTGTGTGTGTGCGTGTGTGTGTGTGTGTGTGTGTGTGTGTGTGTGTGTGTGTGTGTGCGTGTGTATGTGTGTGTGTTTGTGCGTGCGAGCGTGCGTGTGTGTCTGTACGTGTGTGTGTGTGCGCGCGCTTATGTATGTGTGTGATTATGTGTGTGTATGTGATTGTGTGTGTGTGAGGGTGCGTGTGTGTGTGTGTGTGTGTGTGTGTGTGTGCATCTCTCTCTCTCCCTCTCTCTCTCTCCCTCTCTCTGTATATGTGTGTGTGTGTCCGTCTGTCTATCTGTCTATTTGCCTGCGTGTCTGTCTTACCAAGTATCTCATTCATTCCTTTTATCGATTTCTCTCTGTGTGAGGAAGCGCCACGCTGACCAATCACTACGCGCTAAATCAATTGTATCATCAGTCTAGACGAAACTCTCTCTCTCTCTCTCTCCCCTCTCTCTCTCTCTCTCTCTCTCTCTCTCTCTCTCTCCCTCGCTCTCCCCCCTCTCTCTCCCCCCATATCTCTCTCTCTCTCTCTCTCTCTCTCTCTCTCTCTCTCTCTCTCTCTCTCTCTCTCTCTCTCTCTCTCTCTCGCTTGCGCGCGCGCGCGCGATCTCGATCACGCTCACTCGCATGCCAGTGTGTGTGTGTGTGTGTGTGTGTGTGTGCCTTTCTGTCTGTCTGTCTGTGAGGTGTGTGTGTGTGTGTGTGTGTGCGTGTGTGTGTGTGTGTGTGTGTGTGTGTGTGTGTGTGTGTGTGTGTGTGTGTGTGTGTGTGTGTGTGTGTGTGTGCGTGCGAGTGGGGCGGAGGGGGAGATGAAGCGTCAATCTCTCCACCTCCTCTAACCTTTCACTTGCACCACCTATCACCCCCCCCCCCCCCCCCCCTTACCTTCTTCCTGGATGGAGATAGGGAAGGGTAAGGTAAGGTAATGTTGCTTATAGCCCAGCCGACTGCAAAGGGACACATCTGGGTTGTTACCACGTTGAAGTCAACTCAGAAGTCATCAAAAAAAAAAAAAAATTCACACATCTTTAAAATACACGTAAAAACGCACCAGAAACTTCCTTAAAAAAAATCTTTCTTCCGTAAAATCTTACATCAGATGAAAAATGTTGACCTCTTTCAGAATTTCAAGATCACGTCAGGTGGGACATCTCTGAACAGGGTTTTCATGGGAGTCTGCTGTAAAGTGTTGATGTCTCACGACGTGCAAGTCCCAACACTCTAAAAGAATATGTCTCACTGTGAGTGGAGCATGACAAGGAATGCACCACGGAGCTTCTTCACCGAGAGGGGCAGGTGAGAGAAAGGGAGAGATAGGGATGAAAAAAAGAAGAAGAAGAAGAAGAAGAAGAAGAAGAAAGAAAGACAGAAAGAAGGAAGGAAGGGGCATGAGACCTGGGAAACAGAATGACAAAGAATGGAAAGGACAGCCGAAGAATGAATGGAGGGATGGGAGACACAGAGAAATGGCCGATCCTAGGGGCAGTTAACTCTCTCTCTCTCTCTCTCTCTCTCTCTCTCTCTCTGGCCGACAGACAAATCAGACACACAGGCAAACATGGGCACAGAGACAGAGAAAGCCAGCCAGCCAGCCAGCCAAACAGAGAGAAAGACAAACCGTTTAGAGGCAGACAGAAACACGGAGAGAGACACAGAGAGAGAGAGAGAGAGAGAGAGAGAGAGAGAGAGAGAGAGAGAGACGGACAAACAGACAGACAGACAGAGACAGGCAGAGTCGGACACAAAGAGTGAGAGATTACCTCTTCTCTTGCTATTCCCCCCCCCCCTCCCCTCTCGCCCTCCCCCCCCCCCCCCCCGCCCGCAGCCCAGCCCCGCCCCACCCCTCCGCTCCCCCAACTGGGACCATCTCATCTCCCCCCGACTCCTCCGCCCACCACCCTTACACCCTGACACACAAATACAACCCCCAGTGACGCGACACTGACCATGGAGTTAATAACCCACCCCACCACCACCACCAGCGTGACACGTCCAGTCGCCGAAGCGAGAATCATAGCCGCTGGGACCGGAACGCCCAGCAGATCGAACTCGATCACCGAGCGGTGAATGTGGCGGAACCACAGACCAACAGACACGTCCAATCTGCACCACTGCTCTCCCACGTACGGGTGGGAGAAGACGGGGAGGGGGGGGGGGGGGGGGCGGGAGGGAGGGAGGGGGGGGGGGGGCAGGCTGGGGGGCGGAGGGGAATTCCGCCATCCACGTTATGGCAGTCCATCTGAATCAAAAAAATATTCCAAACGGGAAGAGGGAAGAAAACGTGGCCATGTTCCACAGTGTACCTGTGTCATCCTGTCCACAAACAAATACATAAATGAATAAATAAATAAATAAAATAAAAACCCAAAACAAAGCGAACAAAGAAGAAGAAAAGAAAAGAAAAAACAAAAAAGAAAGAAAAAAAAGAAGACACTGATGCCTACATTTTTGACTGAAGTAAGTTTCCCACTTACTGAGTTCTGTTCCAGCTCACAACATACTGAACTTTTCACAGGCAATTAGGCACGGACAAGATTGTCAAAACTCCAAACCCTGGAGTCGGTCAGAAGGCTAAACGAAATCATTTCGCATTGCAACATAGGTGCTCTCTCTCTCTCTCTCTCTGTCTGTCTGTCTGTCTTGCTCTCTCTCACTCACTCACTCACTCACACACTCTGTGCGTGTGTGTGTGTGTGTGTGTGTGTGTAGAAAACATGAACTATCTTCAAACGAAACAAATCGTGCGTGTATGCCTGCGCTTGTATGTGTCCGTCTGTGTTTCTGTGTGTGCGGTCTTGAAAAGTACGCGTTTCACAATATTCGTATTTCGCCCTGGCTCTGAGCTACTTTGCCTACTTTTTTTTATAACCCAGGAAGTCCAGCAACGTACAAATCCTGATCCTGGTCTGTCACACACACACACACACACACACACACACACAGAGGCACGTGAGCACAGACAGCTGGAGAGGAAGGCGGGAGGGAGGGGGGGGGGGGGGGGTTGATGATGTATTATTAGTGGATTTTGACTGGATCATGTTGTGTGACATAAGACATCATACCGGCCACACGGTAGAACACACAGCCTCTAATGAACTCGGAGAAGACAGAATGGAGCACACAGCCTGTAAGTCACTTGGGTGCAACATAAGATGCTGAAAGCCAAACAGGTGAACACAAGACACCGTGAAATAGCAAGCCTTTAGGTCATGTGAGTTTCAAGCTTAAAGCCCTTATCATCCTCGCCCAGCCCACTACACACAGATTTTTCAGCGCTGTGAAACTCACGCAGAAGTTGAAAAAAAAAAAAAAAAAAAAAAAAAAAAAAAAAAAATCACCGTTAAAAAAAAAAAAAAAAAAGTCATATCCGTGAAAAAGAACCTATCCTCGAATGAATGCGATGTCATCATGACCTAACAGCTGGAAGTATTGACATCAACTGTCGGCCTGTTCAACCAGGCTATGCCGAGAGCGCCGGCGTTCGTCAGGAATGTGTAATGTAATGCCAAAAGGATATTTACAGGGCGCTTTACCTCGTGAGAGCCCAAAGCGCATATTACAAAAAAAACATGATACAATTATAATTCTAATTCAAAGCGCGCGCGCGCGCAGTCCCAGATGACGTCTGAAGTCCTGTGGACAGAACAGACAATGCGCAACCAAAGACCGGTATAGGACACGCTGGTCCGAAGAAGGAAAAAAAAAAAAAAAAGGAAAAAAAAAAAACCCAGAATCACGATGAAACACTGTGGGTCAGGGACAGGGCGAACATGCTGGGCCATGGATACGACCGGCGGTAATGGACTCCTGATGAGGGCGGACGGACATAGCGGTAACATAAGACCTAGGGACACTGTAGATGGGCGTGTTGAAGAGCTTAGCGGTAACCTCGCGCTCGCTGGATCGGCGTGGGAGCCCTGACTGAGCTGGTGGATTCACGTCATTCATTCATGACCTCTCACAGCTCCCCTTGTGTTAGTCAACACCACGGTGACCACACTTGCCACTGCTACTTATCCATAGCGGGAGGTAATAAAAGGTCACGTGGCTTATAGCCCGGCCGACCGCAAAGGGCCATATCAGGGCTGTCCACCGCGTTTGAAGTCAGCTCACAAGTCCCCGAGTCGGTCTCTGACGGGGAAGTTTTGACATGAGTGCTGATCATTTAAAAAAAAAAAAAAAAAAAAAAAGGTTATCTCTGGTGGGCTTACTGATAATTGAATACCATCAGGTCTAGTACAGATAATGAAAAATGGAATACCAATGAAACAAACCAACCACTGTTAGAGAAAAAAATGCCAATGTATGGACGTATGCCACGTACCAATCAGAGTCAGACTCAGACTCCATGAGGCCTCTGGGAGGAATCCGTACAAAACACAAATCAAGAGGATGTCTAAGCTCTCGTCTTCAAAACCAGCCTTAAAACGTATCTTTTCAAACAGCCTGTTCAATAATACACCATGTTCTGCGAATCTGCCTGTTCCCTTTAAACTCTATTTAGCCCCTTGTGTGAGTGCGCACGTGTGTGCTGTATATGATTTTGTGTGGCAGCGGGAGTTTGGGCCATAGGCAGATATGGCTGAGAGGGGGGGAGATGGGATTGGGGGGCGGGGGGGGGGGGGGGGGGGGGGGGGGGGGGGTAGGGGATGTATGGAGAACAAGGATCGGGCAAGCCAAGCTGTGTGTTCTCCAAGACTGGCTTTACACCAACACTGTCAAACGTGGGAGGGTGCTATGGAAATGTCCCATTCTCCGTCTCCTTTCCTTTCTCGTCGCTACAAAGGCTGCTGCCCGGTTTCTTCCACTGAAGTCACCAGTCCTGAAATGTTAAGGTTGAATGGAGCCGGAAAAGAGTTAAGGCAAGCGTTGATCGCATTTTAAAGTCGAAAAAAACGTTAAGGCAAGCGTTGACGGTGCGTTTTTTACGGTCGAAAAAGAATCAAGACAAGCGTTGACTGCGTTTTACGGTCGAAAAAAAAAAGTTCAAGCAAGCGTAGACAGCGTATTACGGTAGTCACACACGTGAATGACACCCGAAGGTCAACTACGCTCATGAAAGGCACCCCTCACCCCTCCCTCCCCTCTACCTTTCTGCCCCCGCTCAATGACACAATAAATGGCTGCTGGGCCAAGTGTGACCAGTACAGGGCGAAAGTCACGGTCCACCCACCGGGACTCTCCACCACGCTCCGCTTCACCGCTGCCCGCTACACTGGGAACACGCTCTGCCCACCACTAGTCAGTCAGTGTAATTATGCATGTGTGATTTCCAGGACAACAGACACTCTGACTCGGGCTTGCTTGTGAGAACTCGGCAATGGTCTCTTGGCTTAGTATGGTAGGAGCACATACACTGAGATAGATCGAGGTTTATTCTTGACCGGGTATCCGTACACGGACTCCCCGGGGGGTGGGTGGGGGAGGGGTGGGGGGGGGGGGGGGGAGGGGGGGGTATTGCAGGGTGAAAGGAGATGAGAAAAACCGTAAACGACGATGTTGACAATGATGACCACTGTGACGACGACGACGACGACAGCGACGATGATGAAAATGATGCACGACAACAACGACGACAATGACAAGATGGTGACGACAACAACCAAGACGACGATGACAATGACGACCAAAATGCTGATTTTTGCCCAGGTGAGCACAGTGACCAACAACCATGATGATGACGATGTTGGTGATAATGGTGGTTATGACGGTGGCAATGATGATGACGGTGTGGATGGTGGTTGTGGTGATAGCGGTGACGATACTGATGATGATATTGATGTGGACACAGAGACCTATAACCAACAGTGTTACTCTCAGTCCCACGTAGACCAGCAGGACCAAACCCACTCACTGCCTCATGGAGATAGCGCACAAACCTACAGGGCCACCCGCCCTTTCCCATCGTCACTCCGCTTCAAGATAGTACCAATCGTACCTTACAGGCCCCACTGCTTTTCGATTTTTCACCTGTATATAAAACACACACACACACACACCACACACACACACACACACACACATCCTTCAAAAGTCGGGCGGTTCGAGTTGCTGTCAGTTTTGTTATTAAGCGTTTCATAATTCTGCTCATTTTCAACATCAGATTGTACTAAAGCTTTGGAAAATGTCCACTGGCTTCATGTCAACTTGAGTATCACTTTTAGGTTGTTTTTTTTTGAGAGAAAAAAAAGAGAGAGAGAGAGAGAGAGGGGGGAGTCAGGAGACAGAGAGAGAGAGAGAGAGAGAGAGAGAGAGAGAGAGAGAGCTGGTTTAAACAAATTTATTTGTTCGAGAACCATTTTGCAGCAATATTCATCAAATCATGGAGTACAACAAGCATAGGCTTATAAAACGTACTCTTACAAAGAAAATATACATGCGAGTGGCTGCGTCAGAAAGTTATCAAATGGAATTGGAAAAGGAGGAAAATCAACAGACACAAACAAAAAACCAAACAACAACAAGGACAAGCGAACAAACGAAAAACGTTTTAACACACAAGAGTACACTCAAACTACAGCACAAAAATAAAATAACCACCATGCCCGAACCACACCATGCCATTTTGCGCATTCAATCAATAGTATTCCATACCAGGTAGAAGACCGGGAAGGTAAATAAAATTTCCAACCATAGTAAATATCTCTGTATTTGTGTCCACATCCAGGTCAAGGTTACCAGTCAATAATGTTGAGATGTCGCGTTTTACTGTGTCGTGTAAAGTTTCTATTGTCAGAGCACGGGCCTGCTGATGGAGTGGACAATTAATTAAGAAATGGGCTGCATCCTCAACTGCCGTGCCACAGTCACAGGAAGGGTTGTTTCTAAGATGCCGTTTGAAAAGATCGTTGTTTTAAGTCACTCATTTCCAATCTCAACTTACACAAAAAATTATTTCTGACGTCCTATCGGATAAGTAGTAACATCTGGGCACGATACTATCGGTACTGCTGAGGAATCGCTTGAGAAAACTAAGAGAATTAGATACTTAATATTGTCAGGGAGGTCATTCCAAAGAGCAGTAGATGAAGGAAAGAAGGAAGATTTGTATATATCTAATCTGCACTTTGGCATCTGCCTCTCCAGGGGGCGCCTGAGGTGATAAGGGTTGACAGAGGATATACGATGGGGAAGTCGAGAGAGAGAGAGAGAGAGAGAGAGAGAGAGAGAGAGAGAGAGAGAGACAGACAGACAGACAGACAGACAGACAGACAGAAAGACAGACAGACAGACAGACAAACAGACAGACATACAGAGACAGAGAGAGAAAGAGAGACAGAATCTTTCTGATTCGATTAGTTTTCGATTTCAATCAACTTAATCTTAACTACCAACTGTTTTTGGAACGAGACATTTTAAAATCATATACCATATATACCATTCCCCCCCCCCCCCCCCCTCCCCCAACACACACACACACACATAGACACACACAAACTCCCATCCAAATACACCACAGACATATTGCAACAACAACAACAAACAACAACAAAAAGCAAAAGAAAACACACACACACACCAACACAAACCATCCTAGTGGAACTATACACACACGCATTCCATCCAAACATACCCCCCCCCCCCCCCCAACTTCCTGATCTGATCCGTATAGTTTCATTATCATGTCAAGAGTACTGGTCTCCAACTTTCCCTAAATTTGTTGGGGGGAGAGAGAGAGAGAGAGAGAGAGAGAGAGAGTGTGTGAGAGTGTGTTGTGTGTGTGTGTGTGTGTGTGTGTGTGTGTGGCGTGTGTGTGTGGTGTGTGTGTGTGTGTTTGTGTGTATGTGCGGGTTGCAGTTTATGTTTGAGAAAGAGCGGGCGACAAAGACACAGAGAGAGAGACACACACACACACACACACACACACACACACACACACACACACACACACACACACACAGAACGGACAGTCAGACAGAGGGACTGAGAGACAGACAGACAGACAGACAAGGCTACAGCACCGTATTTTGACATTTGAACCACGTCTGTGAGAGATGACTGGACACCCAGGACATATGTACGGAAAGCTCGCAATCAAACACAATTTGTCCCCGAACTGGCATGGGAAAATGCATCCCCGCACACTTGTCCTAACTTGCATACCTCTCCCACATAGCTCTCTTTTCTCTTTCACACGCATGCGCCCGCGCGAGCGCTCGCACCCCCACCCCCCACCCCACCACCCCCTACCCCACCCTTTCCCCACCCCGCCCCCCTTCCGCAGTCACACACACAAGTGTATTCACACACGAATGTACTCGTCTCAAACTAAACGAATATAGACAGATTCATTGTCTTAACAATCCTACATGTGCGATTTTATTTACACAAATGCGTACCTAGCCTTCCTAGCGCACGCGCGCGCGCGTGTGTGAGTGCGTGTAGAAGGTGGTGGTGGGTGTACACGCGCATGTATGCATGTGCGTGTGGAGGGAGGGGGGGGGGGGGGGGGGGCGTGTGGGTGAGCGCGCGCGGTCGCGCGCTAGCGTGTGAAAAAGAAGACAGACATTCCGACAGGAAGGGGTGGGGGAATGAAGACTTAATTTGACAATATGAAACCTCCAACCCCCCAAGAGTAAGCAACCGAATAGACGATTTTCATACCACTCTCTGTCCCTTCTCTCCCCAGCAACACCCCCCTCCCTCTTCTCCCTCCCCCACCGCCCCCCCCCTCCCCCCTCCCTCTTCCCCTATTTCCCCAGCCGCTCCCCCCCCCCCCCCTCCCCCACACCTTTCTCCGCTCTGCACAACAATGGCCACATCATCACCGAAGTGTCAAGAATGCCAAAGCAATTCTCAACCACCACGATCCGACGGTTAATAAAGGTCACCCACCCCGAGCCCTCCCACGCCACTGCCCGACTCACCCCCCCACCCACCCTGCTGCTCTCTCTCTCCGCCCCCGCTCGGCTCCCCGTCCCTTCCCCCCCCCCCCCCCCTCCTCCTACACTCAAATATCCCCCCACCCCCACCCCACTCTCGTTTGTGCTTCCCCTCAGCCCCTTGCTCAGCCTCCGCCCAGCGGACTGCCATCGATAGAAGAATCTGTACAACGGCAGTCCGACACGTCGGGAAAAAAGCTCCACTGACCTTCTCTCTACACCTTCTTACCAAGCCCGTTGACGACCGACAATGGTAATGTCCACCATAGCAGACTAATCCTGCGCAGCTCGCTGATAACCCCCCCACCACCACCACCACCACCTCCCCTCTCTTCTCTGCCTTTTGCCCCACGATTGATTCCTTGCCGACCAGCATCCTATGGTACCGCTGTCTGGTGAGCGGAGCAACAGCTAGCGCGACCTGTAGTGCTAGCTGACGCCTTCACCCCCTTCCGCCCCTGCCCTGACACAACAACAACAACTTGAATACTGACGACTCCCCTTACCAATCACGAGGAAGCGTATGGAACGAGACGAATCACGTGACCTGACAAATGCGTAATGTTTGTAAAGGAACTAGACAGAAATGAAAACCTGGAGATCAAAGTTGATGTCAATCTGAGTTGTAATTCAACACTTTCCATTCACCAAAAAAACCCCACAACAATTCGACAAGGATTTTCTTTTTTTTCCCCCCCCCCCCCCCCCCCCCCCCCCCCCCCCCCCCCCCCCCCCCCCCCTTTTCTTTCTTTTTTTTTTTTTTTTTCCTTTTTATTTTGGTTATAAAGGACTAATGTCAATCAGAAAATCTTTCCTGCTGTTGCTGGCTATTATCCCACCCCACCCCCACCCCACCCTACCCCTTCCCCCCCTCCCCTTTCCTCTCTCACCCGCGCATATCAGTTTCAGTTTCATCAAGGCAGCGTCAATGCGCGCGGACTAGTCCATCCATATACGCTACACCACATCCCACACAGTTTCGAGGCCACACACTGCGCATCAGAAACATAACAACATCCTCTGACTGACTGGCAAGAAAAGCCGTCGCTATGCTTATTATGCCCGTTGAATCCTTCAGACAGCCTTCAGTGGAGTTGTCAAATTGTCGTGCTACGTTGTGTTTCCCTGGCCTCCACTTTACCCCCTGCTATACAAAACCTGTCACTGACCCCTATCCAAAGAGCTCCAACAGTGCTGATGCAAGTTGAAAACAAACAAACAAACAAAACAAACATTCACAAAACTGAGCACTAACACTGAGACGAAATCTATATAGCGAGCCAAGGCTTGTTGTAAACTGACGAGGTTTGCAAATTTTGACCACGGTCGAAAAACTGACAATAATGGTGGCAGCAGAGAGTACGTTTGACATGAAAAACGTTTTGAAAATACAACAAGCAAACGACGGAAAAAAACACAAACGGAAACCAATTTTTTCAAGAGAGACATGGAGCAACTCTGTACATCTTTTAAGAAACATGCCAAGTAGAAGATATTCAGACAAAACTGCTAATCACCTGGCACATCTTTAACTCATTTATAAGGCTTGACTACAATGCTCAAAATAGAACCCCTCCACACACACACACACACACACACACACACACATTGATACAAAAAAAAAAAAAGCACTCGCAGTTCACAGTAGGACCAACGTCCTTGCCAACGTCGGTCCGGGTTTAAAAAAAAAAAAAGAAAAAAAGTGCTGACACGGTTGGTGCGTGCAGTTATTGTTCGTAACGGTTGGGAGGGGAGGGAGGGGAGGGGTGGAGGTGGAGCACGTGCAGCAAGTTCGCGGTTTCCAAGGATATGCGAATAAAACGCTTGAATTCCAGAGGCAATGTTCTGAACTTCCGCTTCTGTGAAGCAAAAACAAGGCTGGATAACTCTCTCTCTCTCTCTCTCTCTCTCTCTCTCTCTCTGCACGTTTACTTAGAGTCCTTTCTAAGCATGTTATACTTCAAAGGACTCGACTCAAAATACTGTCGCACTCACAATTTAAGTTTAAAATAAAAAATAGTCCTCACTTCTAGCATATGGGATAATAACACCCTCGCTCCACCCCCCCCCCCCCCTCTCCCTCCCCCCCCCCCCCCCCCCCCCCCCCCCCACCAAGCATGTTATACTTGAAAGAACTCACGATGCTGTCGCATTTACAATCGGTTTAGTAACGGTTATTGCCCTCACTCCTACCCTGTGGGCTATAGCCTTCAAACGAATAATCTCTCTCTCTCTCTCTCTCTCTCTCTCTCTCTCTCTCTCACCACACACACACACACACCCCACCCCCGCCCCCCTCTCTCCCCTCCTTCTCTCTAACGCAATGGAAATCTCTAGTCGGACCTCTGTGTTCACAGACACGCCTTCGCTGGGCTACTAACAGCCAGCCCACTTCCACGGAGCAAATGATTTGAGGACGGAAAATATGTAACCTTCGGTTTATCAATACTAACAAACCCAGCCATGAAGAGGCAGGCAAAGGGTGGGAGGAAGAGAAAGAAAAGAGACAGGAGACAGGGGTGAATGAGTGTGGGAGGTGGGAAAGGGACAGGAGTGGGGGAGGGGGTAGGTGGAAGAGAAAGGAAGTGGAGGGCGGGGGGGGGGGGGGGGGCGGGGGGGAGGGGGGGGGGGGGCGGAACTCTCAAGACTTGGGTTCCCGTCCGCGCAGGTTAGACGGATATCCTGTCATGATTCTGACCACTGCCACAGCAGCGGTCAATAACGATCGATACGTCATAACACCCGTGAACTATTCTCATTATTATTATTATTACCAGACGGCTGACATGGTCGGTAGCGTGCAGCTGGTCGGTATGAACAGAGCTCAGAGAACTGCCGTGAGAGACGAAATAAAAGAAGAAGAAAAAAAAAGGTGGAGACGGGGGGATGGGTGTGGGGGTAGAGGGTGGGGGGAGGGGGGAGAAAGAAAAGATTGCCCATCCCATACCGTCTGTGCTGCTGAAAAGCCGAACCGGATGGTGAACAAAACAGCTCCACATGCAATGGGACTGTATGAACTTTTCTTGGACACTGAACAATAATCGTACCTACAAAAAATGGCTTTCACATTAAGGCCCATCTCTCTATCTTTGTGTATGTGTGTGTGTGTGTGTGTGTGTGTGTGTGTGTGTGTGTGTGTGTGTGTGTGTTGCAGAGAGAGAGACAGAGACATACAGACAGACAGACAGACAGAGGGAGAGAGGACGTTACAGAAAGAGATACTTTTTTTTTTTTTACAGAACTGAGACAGACTCCAGACCTCGCGGTCGTCTCAGCTCTCCTCTCTCTACAGATCAAACAGATTGAGATGAATAAAACCGTACTCAGGTCCTCTCTCTTCGTCCGTCTCTCTCTCTCCCATCTCTCTCTCTCTCCTCTCTAGCTCTCTCCTCAACAGGATCTTGTCCGATCTCTAAAACCGTAATCCTCTCTCTCTCTCTCTCTCTCCTCTCCTCTCTCTCTCTCTCTCTCTCGTCTCTCTCTCCCTCTCTCCTCTCTCTCCATCCTCTCCTCTCTCCCTCTCTCTCTCATCCTCACCTCTCTCTCTCACCCGTCAGTGTCTCTCTCTCAGAGCTGCCTCTCGGCCCTCTCTCTCTCATGTGATACTGTGTGTACTTTGGTGTATACAGAGTATTATCAAATGGAGGACCCAACACACACACACACACACACACACACACACACACACACCACACACACACACACACACACACATTTATATCACTACATTAAACGCTTTTTGAGTAAAAGAAGCATATGTGTTCGAGTAGGGAATGCATACTCCAATTCTAGATCTTTATATATGGGGGATTTGCCACAAGGTTCTGTTATCGCCCCTATGTTATTTAACACATCTTAATGTACGATTTGCCTTCGCTCTCATCTAGGCATGTTGTATAAGTACAATACGCTGATGATTTATGCATCTGGATGAATGTTACAATGAGAAGAAAAACGTCAAAAAGGGAATTGAACTACATCAAGAAGATCTATCAAAGAGAGCTCGATCATATATTTACTTATATGAACGAAATGGTCTGACATTATCTACAGAGAAAACACATATGATTCTCTTTAATAATGGCAGCAATCCATCAGAGCTGCCTTTTTTTAAAATTGAAAATACGACTATTTCACTATAAAGATATCGTGAAATTTCTAGGTATCTACCTTACACCAAAGTTGTCATGGAATGCTCATATCAACTACATCGTTACCAAGGCAAGGAAATGTTTAAATTTATTAAAGATTATAAGCAAACAAGCCTGGGGACAAGACTGCAAAGTTTTGAAACATCTCTCTACGTCGCTGATTAGATCAAAATTGTCCTATGGTCAAGAAGGTATTTTTTTTAGCGCCCCTTATTATTTACTTAAGAAACTTCAAAGCATAGATTGCACGGGTTATACTACAGGCTTGCTCTTGGTGTGCCCTTTTCACGCATCAACGCTTGGAACTTATAAAGAAATTGAAGAATTGCCTTTGGACGAGTACCGAAGTCTTGCATGCGCTAAATACGTTCTTAGAAGTTCGACAAGTAACAACTTTGCATCTAAGGCACTGAAAATTCTTTTCCTAAACGAGCTAAGCTGATATCATCACTGAAACCAATTGCCACTTACGTATCAGATCTACTCAAAAGGTCTGATATAAATCCAGTAATATATTGACACAAATCAAGTGGCCTCCC
>JADBJO010005618.1:95149-112649 GCA_016801955.1 Conus betulinus | reverse complement strand
GACAGACAGACAGACAAGAAAGAGAGAGAATGAAAGCCAGACAGAGACAGACTGAGAGAGAGTGCGTGTAAGTGTGTATTATGTGTATGTCTGCGTGCATACGTGTAGGCCTGCATGCGTGCGTGTGAGGGTGCGGGCGTACTTTGACCTGCGCGCGCGCGCTGCGTGCGTGCGAGCAAGCGAGCGCGCGCGCGCGTGTCTGTGTCTGGGGAGGAGGGGGAGGGAGATGGGGAGGAGGAGGGGGGAGGTCGAGAACGCGTTGAGTGCATTTAGACGCATGAATTTTCTCCTCGGCTGGTGTGAGGATCCCCTATCATGACCAAACGCGAACTGCCAGTGAAGAAAAGGAACAACAACCCGTCACTTTAACGCCATACGGGTTTACTTTAAAGCTGTTCCCCGAGCCCCTGGAGTACAGTGGACACCAACAGGACCAGAACAGGAAACTGCCAACAAAGGATCCGCCAGACCCTCGGACACCCAACACGCCAACCTTCAAACGTTAGTTTTTCATAAAAAAATGGGGGGTAACGCATGCGGAAACTGAAGCTAAATTAAAACAAATAATTTTTGAGTAACTCCGCCGGTTAACACAGACAAACAGATTACGAGATAAAAACACGCTTCAAACTTGTGTGTGTGTGTGTGTGTGTGTGTGTGTGTGAGACGTAAAACGCGGCGTCTCCAACCATGTGTGCTTCAAGTCGTTTTCAGTCGAACACTGGAACAAAGACCTAAAGCGGTCTTTTAGTTTTATGTGTCAAATACTTTACACGATATTGTCTTTTTCATCACACACATGGCAAAACATTATTTGGTATACGAGCAAATCGGAAGCCTCCCATAAACAGGAATAAAAGAAATGTATTTCAAGCATAAAACGGAACTGCAAATCGTTAAATTTAAATGTGACCCGCACAGACTTTTTTCTACCTAACAGCTGGCATGCAAGCCACTGTCATTACCTCCGCCTTAATTGTTCACGACAATCTCTATGGGTTCCTTCCCTTTTTTTTTTGTGACAGTAACTGCACTTCACCCACGTCCCTTAATGACACTTGGTGCAAAATATCGTAAAGACCAAAGGCAGAGAGAAAAATAGTGTTAAGAATATTCAACAGTTTTTTTTTTTTTTCCCTATTTGAGTCACACCCTTCCTTTTGTTTCCATTTTCCCACTCATGATGGCGATATTCACAGCCCCGTCTGAAGTGGACCTGAATTACGATCATGATCATTTCATATGTACGCGTAACCCGTCCATATTTGTTATAACGTGTATAGTCTGCATGTCTTTGAAGCATAATCGAACAAGAGAGACGGGGGACGGGGAGGGGGAAGAGACAGAGACAGAACGAGAGAGAGAAAGAGAGAGAGGGGGGGGGGGGGGGACTGGATGGGGGGGGGGGGGGGGGGCAGAACAGTGACCGACAGACAGGCAAGACAAAGGCATACACACGGACGTACAGACAGACACACACAGACAGGCAGACGGACAGAAAGGTAAACACAGACATCGACAAGGGGCAGGCAAACTGACCAGACAGAAACACAATAATGGGACTACTGACAGTAAGTGGAAAGGCTGAAGGCTTCTACACCCTCTCTACCACCGAGAATCACTCAAGGGAAAATACAAAATACAAGAGGTAATCTGACAAAGGGAATGGCGAATGATATGTTTATAAAGGCCCCCAGCCCCTGATGAAAGAGTAATATGATATGAATAATACATCACACTAACCCCCCAAAAAGTACAGTTTACATACTAACATAACCAAAGGCAAATCATTTTAGGCAACATCTGAAAGAGACATTGACAGAGAGAGAGAGAGAGAGAGAGAGAGAGAGAGAGAGAGAGAGAGACAGACAGAGACAGAGACAGAGACAGAGAGACACAGAGAGACAGAGAGAAACACACACACACAGACACACACACACACACACACACACACACACACACACACACACACAGAGGCAAGAGATGGGATTGGGAGAGAAGAAGGACGCATATCATGCTTGCATTGGTGAATAAGAAGTGCAATTTGCAATTTGTCGCACCAAATGCCCCGGGTGCAGTCACACTGCATGCGAAGAGGACAGAGAGTGAAAATCACTCACACACACACACACACACACACACACACACAGAGCTAGCCACGAACCACTTAGCAAACATAAAAAACGACAGTCCGAGGCATGCAGAAGGGGGGGGCGGGCATGGGGGGGGGGGAGGGGGGGAGGGAGAGAGAGAGAGAGAGAGAGAGAGAGAGAGAGAGAGAGAGAAGAGTGGATGGGTGGGGAGGGGATTAGAAGGAATGGGAGGGGGGGGGGAGGTCGGTGGGGGGGGGTCGGGGGGGGGGACAACATGACCCCCGAGTGCCACTGAGAACAGCAAGGCTCTACACGATGAGGAAAGTGAATGGTGAGAGTTACCTCCCATTAGCCCTGCGGCTGATAGCGGCGGACCAAGTCGTTCCTAAGGCCAGCACAGCCTGTCTGCATGGGGGGGGGGGCTCCGGTCAATGAGAGAAAATCAATACGCCGCTTTATGAATGGCAGCCACAGCTATGCCAAAGCCAGCCAAGGACAGGCCGCTTGAGGAGGGAAGCGCCCAGCCAATCAGTCTGCCTGGCCACAGCGAGACAGACTGACTCCCCCCCCCCCCCCCCCCCCCCTCCCCCTCTCTCTCTCTCTCTCTCTTCCACCCCAACACCCACAGCACCACCGAAGATGAGAACTGAGATCCTGATGGTTACCAATCAGCGACCGTTACTATTTATGGCGCAGGGTGAAGGTCACAGAGGCTCCATCATTTGGATAGAAATTCTTCTTCGTGTCTTGTAACTCGTAAAGAAAATTTGCTCTCAACTGAAGGCGAACTGCTTTTTTTTTTTTTTTTTTTTTATTTTTAACGGGAAAGAAGCAGAATCTGTAACCAGGCTGATGAAATTTTAATCATCTGTCTCTTACTGATGCTCATACGCCAGGCGACACATGATTCGCCAGATTCTGTGCACTTTTTTTGTGGCCTCGGCTGGGGAGATAGGGTGCCTGGTTGGCTTTGTGGCAGACAGACCACCGAGCTTCACGCCAAACATTGCAAGTTCAAATCCTGTTAGCAACCGACACAAAAATTGCCATTTTTACATCCATTTTGGTTTCCTGTCGCTCCAGTTGCATCATTGTAGAACTGGATAGTCCCGCCCCCACCCCCCCCCCCCCCCCCCCCATGTCCTAAAATACTAATCCCTTCTGCCGCAACACCTGGGTGGGTGTTGATGTTGAACTTGGTTGCTGCTACGAGATCCTAACGCAGTGCTATCTGGGATTAACACCTTTTTTTCTGCTGGCACTAATCACTTGTTTCCCATGGCATTCACTCAAATATCAGTCACTCGGTTTTTTTCATTCATTCATTTCTCTTTTTCATGAAGAACGCTTGCCATGTGTCATCCATACCAACAACCAAACTGATCTTCTCTTCCTTAAACTGTTGACGGGATTTTACATGCATGCAAGATGCCATGAGCACATTCACACACACAGCCTCACGTTATTGTCTCATTTAAAGGACTTCTCTAAAGGAAATGGAAAAGGAACCAATGTTATCAGAACCAATGTTAACTCAATGGGAAAAATCCTTCTGTACTGAAACAGCATGGCAGAGATTCGAACCCGCAACCCTAGGATCACCAAGATCGGAGGCTGCCTCTCCACTAGTTGAACTATACTGACACCCTCCCCACCCCCCTCCCCCCAGCTCAAAGTCAGATGTATCAAATTTGAATCCTGCTAGCACCCAACACCAAAACTGGCCTTTGTAATGCCCATCTTAACGTGTTGTCATTCTGGTGGTAACCGTGTAGTGTTTGACAGATCCCTTATCCTTCCATCCCTCCTCTCCTGGGATGGTTATCCCCCTTTTAGCAGATGTAAACATTAAACCTCTGGGTAAAATAACAAGTTCCAATCACTGGACACTAACTTTGATTCAGATATATATATATTCTTCTTGTATCTAATTTCCATTATTTTCTTATTCTCATCTCACTTTAATTGACCATGGCCATTACTAAACCGTTTAGGTGAATTGTTGAGGAAAACATAATGCAAGTTTATCTCGCTTTACACAATTACCTAACTGCTAAGCTCATTGTAGAGAGAGAAAAAAATGCAGGTAAACATGCCTTTCATCTGTGAAAATTACTTTGTTCAAATTGGTTTCAATATTCATTCAATAAATAAATAAATAAATGAGAAAATAAATTAATAAATAAAACTAGATAAAATAAAAACAGGGGAGATGCGTGTGTGTGTGTGTGTGTGTGTGGGTGGGGGGGGGGGGGGGGGGGGGGTAGGGGGGTTAGAGGCCGAAGGCGAAGGCAAAAAATAGCTCCATTTCACATCATTCTATGACATCTCATCCCCTCTCTTTCACACCACTGTGTGCACATTCAAACCATCTGTGTGTCAACTGATAACATGCAGTGACGGAACTGACTCAAGTTCTGCCATCCCCTTCCTCCTTGCCTCTATCGTGTGGTCGTGACCACTCATATGTTTTTTCCCAATGCACCATCCAAGTGCAATGAACTCCTTCACCTACTCTTTCCTGTGCAGGTTATTTCCCTTTGGATTGTTAAAAGAAACAAAACCAAAAACAAGAAAACAAAACAAAAAAAAAAGCAAAAACCAGCCCATCCTGGTGGATGTCGATGTCACCTCTGAAATGGGCCATACCAGGACTGCTCATGTGCTTAACGTATGTTCTGATCATGCTTGCGGGGCAGTCTTCTTTTTTTTTCTCTGTCTTTTCACTATCCAAACAACAATTTGCATCAATTTTAAGTAAACAGAAATGACTTTTGTTTTTTTCTTTTTTTTTTTTTTTTTGTTTGTTATTTGTTTATCTTCCGCTTCAAAATTTCTGATCTGTTGTTAAGTTCTGTTTTTTTTTTAAGAAGCATAAGATGTTACTTCCAAGACCGTAAATCAAACGTTTCTGGCAAAAGATGGGTGGTGTCTGTTAGATTCGTATGTCATAAATATTTGCCACACAAGGATGAAAGCTACAGGGTGGGTGGGGCAAATAAGGAAGGAGGCATGTTGATTCACACACACACACACACACACACACACATGCGCACATGAACGCGCACAAACATCTGAGATGTATGGAACACAAATATGGATGAAGTAAAAACACAAATCTCTGGCCTACATGTGCTAGGGAAATCATTACCATAGGAACGGTTAAATAATTTGTAGCCGTGGGGTGGGGGTGGGGATGGGGTATTCCACCCAAAGTGGTCACACCCCCTCAGTTTCAATGTGGACAACTAGGCATCAGCATCCATTTTCACATTCACATTACCTCACAGCGAAGGAAAAATCCCTCCCAAATCATACAAACTTGCAGATCTCTCATAGACCCATCTTGCATTTTTTTACACCTATCACACAAGCACATTTTTTTTCTTTTGTTTGTCTGGTATCATACAAAACAAGAGACGTCGCTAATGTGGACAGATTTCATGTCAAGAAGATATTCTATACAGTGGATTTCAATGAAAGTCCTCATTATTTCTCAGGCTATGTCTTTTCCAGAAAATTTTCATGATCACAGATGGGGAATGCTTTCAGAACAGGGTCATTAAACATGCTGACAAACTGCATGTCATGACTTCAGCTTGAGAGCCTTTTACTTGCATGTGAGCAAACAAGAAGAACAGGAAAGAAAAGTTTACCACATTGAAACACAGGCTTCTGATCCTAGAAATGGCCCTACACAACAACACGAATATACACTCTCTCCCTCCCTCCCTCCCCCCCCTCTCTCTCTCTCTCTCTCTCTCTCTCTCTCTCTCATATTTGAGCATCACCATAGGTGTGGTGTGCACACAGCTACAGGGTAATTCTGTAAAATCCCCTCTGAGTTTTTTTTTTTTTTTTTTTTTTTTTTTTTTTGATTAGATGGTACTTTTATCTGCATGTTACTTTAATTTCCTTGACGTTGGCCTTGCTAAAAACAACACACACACACAAAAAAAAAACACCCTTCAATTTTTCATTCCCATACTGATCTAGAGTTCATATTGGTGACAAATCATATACATGGGGAATACATCTATAATGTTTTAGGCACAACATCAATTCCAGTCACACAGTTTTTGGGGACAACAACCATACAGGCCGCCTTGGTTCTCAAGGTAAACCTAAAAGAAACTTCCGAAATCTATGTCTAAACATTTTGTTCCAACCATCTTCAAAACTGAGACTAGTAATGGGAAAGAGGGTAGCAAGTGAACAAGTAGCTACATCATGGACAGGCAATCAACAGGCATCAAAACCCTCACAGACTGCATTTGACCATGGACCCAAAGTACAGACGCAAAGAGGAAGAACAACAACAACAACAAGAACGAGAAAAAACAAGAGGAAAATCAAACAAACGCTTCATAAGCCAGAAGTAAATGATGACATTGAATTTAATCGGTAGACCATAAAAACACCATCACCAAGGACAACCCCTGCAATTTATGCCTTTAAGATCTGAGGGTAAATGCACGCGCATGTGAGCGCGCGCACACACGCACACACACACACACACACACACACACACACACACGTACCAGTATGGATACCTGATTCACTATGTATTTGTATTGAGAGTCTTCAACACATGCCTAAAATAACTGAGCATAAAATTTTTATTCCTGTGGGTTTATGCCAAGTCAATCATCATGATCTGGCCCCTACAAAGTGTCGCTGATCTAGCTGAGCATGACATGATGTCAAGTATCTCTCTTGACACTGTGACTCTGCATTTACTGATAATCATGATAAATCAGTTCTAGCTATCTTTTGACTCTGTGTGTGTGTGTGTGTGTGTGTGTGTGTGTGTGTGTGTGTGTGTGTGTGTGTGTGTGTGTGTGTGCCCATGTATGTGGTATGTGCAGGTGTGTGTGCACATGCATGCATGCAGTGTATGTATGTGTTTGTTTGCATATGTGTGTGTGTGTGTGAGAGAGAGAGAGAGAGAGAGAGAGAGAGAGAGAGAGAGAGATAAGAGAGTTGCTTAGAGAGAGAGAAAGAGAGAGAGAGAGAGAGACAATGAATATATAAAATCAGAAAGAAAGGGTATGCGGAAGGACCATCATAATTCAACTGATGAAGATGTCCCATTGTGATGCAAATGATGGTGCAATACCTCCAGAAACTTGGACAATCTCTCACAACCTCTCCTATTTATCCTTCCACCCCTACCATATCCCCTTCACATCTCTCCCTGCCATCCTTTCTCCCTTCCCCCACTCCCCCTCCCCCCTCCTCCCCCCCCCCCCACACACACACACACACTCATCCCTATCTTCCCTACAAACTTGTTTTTTTTTTTTTTTTTTTTCCAAAAACTGCTTAACACTAAACCGACCACAAGGAGAAAACCTCCACCAAAGTGACAGGTAACAGCATGCACCCACACCTTTAGAACAGTCAAGGAAGAAATACCTGTCTGATGTCTGATATGTTCAGTGAATCTCCACACAACGGCGGCAAGGAGCACTTCAGCAGCCTTCTAGACGCTGAGAAAGAAGACAAGAGGAGGAGTCACAACACACTTGGTTTTTGCATGAATAAAGATTTCTTTTCTTCTTTTAAAAATCGGAAAAAGAAGTCTCAGTCTCAGTTGCATTGATCAACAAGGTGCGACTGTGTGCCAACTACTCCACACAGACGCTACTACACAGCATCTGGTAGGTCGTGAGACCACAGTGCACAGAGTTTACTCAGCTAGATGATTTACACAACAGATCACTACACAGAGAAGATTTAGAGAAAAAAAGCATCTTGAACAAGACTGAATAATGACCTTACATATTTCATCATCAAATCATGTGGATTGACAGGAAAAAAAAAGTATTCCTCCTCTATATTTATCTTTAAAAAGAATTTTTCTTTTTTTTTTGGTCTCATCTTCCGTATCCCTCTGTGGCACTGCTCTCAGGATGCTCACTCTGGTTATGCCATGCACAGCCACACGCAGGTATGTACATTCTGCCACCTCCCAGGCACTCCAACAGGAGCAGTCAACTTGAGGTTGCTATGAGGCACTTCATCACAGGTGACCAGCCCAGTGCACCTAGTAAAACTGGAAGTGACCTAAACGTGTTGTGTAAGTATGAGAAATCAACCTGTGAGGGAAAAGAGAGAGAGACAGACAAACAGAGAGAGGTGAACAGACAGTGATGCAGAAACAAGGTAATTCATGCTGAAAAACATGGATAGAAAGAGTGACAGAGAGACTGAAACGTGTGTGTGTGTGTGTGTGTGTGTGTGTGTGTGTGTGTGTGTGTGTGTGCGTGTGTGTGCGTGTGTGTGTGTATGCACGCGTGCAGAAGTGCAAGTGTGCATTTTGTGTGCATATTAGTTATTACTCTCTGTGTGTGTGCAGTGTGAAGTATGTATGTATATTGTGTGTGTGTGTGTGTGTGTGTGTGTGTGTGTCTGTGTGTCTGTGTGTGTGCATGCGTGTGAGAGAGAGAGAGAGAGAGAGTGTGTGTGTGTGTGTGTGTGTGTGTGTGTGTGTGTGTGTGTGTGTGTGTGCATGTTTGTAAAGGTGCACACTCACAGATAGCCGGACAGCGTAAGTGCAGACAGATGCTTACCACAAACGGATGCGTATATGTCTGACATAACATTTCCCTATCTCTTCAACCACAGTCTGTCATCACACCCATATCTGACTCTCTCTTGTCCTTCATAAGAAAGAAGACAGGATTCACAAACAGCGCAATCGTTTCGGTTTTTTTTTTTTTTTTTTTTTTTTTTTTTTTTTTTTTTTGGGGGGGGGCAACATTTAATAACTTTAAGACCTATATCTCAATCTCCAATACAGTATATAATTTGACCATTTTACATTTTTTAAAAACACATAAACAATACTGAATGTTTTCATATTATATGACTAACCTCTTATGAAAAGAAAAACAAAACTTATAGCTTTTTCAAATCATTGCACGCATATTTGTGTGGCATACCATGGTCCTCAAGGAATCTTGCTCACTGATGCATGAAGCAGTTTTGCTGTTCCTTCAACAACTTGCACATACATTTAATTTAGCTGATGGGACAACCTTCCCGCTGAAGGGCTGCAAAAGAAACTGTTGAAATTGACTTCAACAATAATTTGTCTTTGCTTTGGTATATCTCCGTGGTGGTGGCTTCCCAGAGGTACAGGGGCTGCTTCTTTCTGCAAAGCTCTAAAACGCCCTGTGACCACCAAAAACCTGCACAGTTCAGGTATGTGGGGTGAGAGAGCTAGCTAAACCGTTTCCTGCCCATTAAGGTGCCTATCAATCCACCTGACCTAACAACCACTGATATACCTACCTCCCTACCTACCGGCCATCCTGCCTGCCTGTCTATCTTTCTTCCCTACCCCCACTCCATCCCCTTTCCCTCTCATACTCAATGCCTACTTAATGAAAGCTGCTGTCTAAACAAAAAGTTTAACAACAAACTACTCAACCAAATTCTGGGCTGGCACACTGCCAACCAACTAACCTGATAGCTATTACGGCAAGTCCGGTAAACATACCTATGGCACTGGCTCAGTACTGCTCAGTACTGTATACAAAATTTTCCGCCCACTTTAGCTTCATTAAACTTAATCAAACGTTCTCTGTATCCTGAAAAAAAATTAAAACTATTCACTTCATGCTGAGCTACTTCATACCTAACTCTGTATTTCAAAAAACAAAACAGAACAAAAAAAGAACCAGTTAAACACCGTTTATCTCATGCCAGGTAATTCATGAATGATCTATCATCATAACCAATATTGAACAACTCTGTAATTATCATGTTGAGTTAACCTGTATGATGTACATGTCTCACTGTATTCCCAAAGTTACAACTTCACACTCTTCAGTCTTACTGAGCTAATTCATATCTGTGTCTGTATCTCAACACGAACCACACTGTTTATTCATGCTGAGTTAATGTGTCTACTTCCCTATATGCAACATGCACACAATCCAACAGTGTTCATTTTTTTTTTTTTTTTTTTTGCCATGTCATCAAATCCATAGGTAAGCATCATCCCAAACATATATATGTATATCCATCCACACACCCCAATATTCATAACAGTGTTCACTTCATGCTGAGCTCATTTACATTCATCTCTGGATTCATTCATGTGTGCAACTCAACACAATTCATTTCACCAAGAGCTGATTCATTCCCCCAACCTCTGTATTCTCAAATGTCCAACTGAGACGTATGTTCCTCATGAAACATTCTCTCATTTTACGGACGGTTGAATTCTCACAGGTATGCACTCCCATCAAAGTATCCAATGATCAGGCTGTACACAGTTCCTGTCTACCTACCAAACGCTGGTTAGGATGTTGACCTCAGCATTAAACATGACCTCAGACAAGAGACAGACCAAGACAGGCCTATGTGGGACAACAGCTGTGCAGTCTTTGTCAGTGTTTGTTTTGGGGGAGGTATGCTGGGGGGGGGGGGGATGGGGGGGCATGGCAGCCTTTGTCAGCATTTGTTTTGGGGGCAGGTATGCTGGGGGGGGGGGGGGGGGGGGATGGTGTGCAGCCTTTGTCAGCGTTTGTTTTGGGGGTGGTGGTGCTGCTGGGGGGGGGGGTGGGGGGATGGTGCGCAGTCTTTGTCAGCGTTTGTTTTGGGGGCAGGTATGGGGGTGAATGGTGCGGGTCAGTCTATTGGTAGTTATGTATACCAAAGATGACAGGAGTTTACAAGCAGTCAGTAATGGTATTGTGTGTGTGTGTGTATGGGTGGGGAATTGTGGTGTGTGTGTGTGTGTGTGTGTGTGTGTGTGTGGTGGTGTGGTGGTGTGGTGTGGTGTGTGTGTGCACATGCGTGCATGCATGCATGCATGTGTGCATGCATCAATGCGTGCGTGCATGTGATGTGTGTCTGGGTATATGTGCGTATGTGCATGCAGTATAGTGTGATGTGGTGTGGTGTGGTGTGGTGTGGTGTGCGCACGTGCATGCATGTGTGCATGCGTGAGTGCGTGCATGCGTGCGTGAATGCATGTGATGTGTGTCTGTGCATGTGTGTGTGCATGCATGCGTGCGTGCGTGTGTGTGTGTGTGTGTGTGAGTGTGTATGTGTTTGTGTGCATATATGTGCCTACAAATACAAATGTGATACCTGTACAGGTCAGACGTGTTCATACATTCTAAATGAATGGACATGAATACACCACCACCACACACACACACACACACACACACACACACACACACACACACACACACATAATATAAATATACACAGCTTAGATGGCCTTCTAAACAGCAAACAATTCCACTCTACGAATTCCTCTTCTCTTTCCACAATTGAACTCCACATTGATAAAGCAAATCATCTCAACCTCCTGAACCGAATCAGCTGTTGAGTTAATCCTGTGACTGCGAAAAAGCTTTTCACTGTCACAGTACAGCCTCAAATCACACATGGATATTCAAAAGATCAGCCCACAGACAGCTGGCAAAACTCATGTGCAAGACAAGACTACATGAGTGTTTTTCTTTTTTTCTTCGTTGTTGTTATTGCTTTCCAGATCCTTACTGTGATCTGCTCATTTCATATATAACAACACCCAGGCAAGTCATTGAAGTGTTGACACAGACAGCAGCTGACTCAAGAATTCTCTCTCTCTCTCTCTCTCTCTCTCTCTCTCATTCTTTCTCTTTTTCTTTCTTTTTCTCTCTCTCTCTCTCTTATTCTTTCTCTCTCTCTCTTTCTTCCTTTCTCTTCCTTTCTTTCTTTTGATACATGTGGGACACTTCCTCCCTAAGCCTGAAACTGCTTACACTGATAACTTTGTTCCTGATCCATTTGTTATCCAAAGTGAAATCTCTTCAAGTTCCTTCACGTTATTTCCCATCCTGCTGATTGCAAAGGTCACACTAGGACAGAAAACATGGAAAAAAAACAAGAAAAACAAACAAACAAACAAACAAACAAACAAACAAAAAAAAAACGAAAAAGAAGAAAGAAACAGCATCCTCCACACACCCTAACAGAAACCCCAATCATCAATACAATCAGCATACCTTACATAAAACATAAATTTCAGGTGATAATAAAGGCCTCTAGAGGGGGCCTACTTACATTAAACATAAGCTACGTGCCAATATTAAACAGATGACAAGAGGCTTTTAGAAGGTGCCCTAGTAAAATGGTTGGCGCATTTGCTTGTGAAGTTGCGGATCTCGAGAGTCAAACCAAACATGGGGTCAGACTGGGTTTTTTTTTTTTTTCTTTTTTTTCAGCTTGAAAACCCTCTCTGTCCAACAAGACCCAGCATTTCCAAGGAACCTGATTCAGTCCAGGAAAGGTTACAGACAGCAGAAGGAGGAGAGGGATCAACTCTGCCTTCCACTATACCATATCCTAGACCCAGTCTGACAGTTCATTGCCCCGATGATGGACAATAGAATTTTACAGGCAGGCCTCTGCCTCTGCCCTGCTGACATTCACCAAACTTTAGGACTGGTAACCTAAACAAGTATTCTACAAACACCAGGTATTTGACATGAATCATGTCCAGATAAAACAAAAACAAAAGTAAACAAACAAAAAAAAGCAAAAAGCAAAGGTTCACTAGAAACACAAAAGTCCTGATCACAAAAAAAAAAAAAGAAAAAAAGTGAAAAAGAATTTCAAGACTGAACAGTGGGCAACTAGTGGCCACTGACTGATGTGCATGAGGATGGAGATGATGATGTTTTGGAGTTCCAGACTAGTCTGACACTACATAACATAACATATCCAAACCTTTGATACCAAAATGCTGATGTGACCTTTCAAAAAAAAAAAAAAAAAAAAAAATTTTGACTGTCCAACATAAAAAAAAAATTCCAGCATTCCTCTCCTTTTTTTCCATTTTTTTGTAATTCTTTGCATCAAAAATATTATCTCTATTTTCAATTTTTAAAAAATGTCCATTATCTGACACCTAAATACGAGGTATGAAATGTGACTGCATCCATTTATTGGTAGGAGAGAAAAACATCATCTATACACAGCATGGCTGAAGGGAACAGCTGCCTTGCTGTCGTCACCTGCGCACCACACATGGCAAAAAAAGCTGACAGGTGAAACGGGCGATCTAAAGAGGCACAGACAAAGAGCTGTTTTGTTTCAGGCATACAATACAATGCCCATGAGGAAATATCACAGGTTTATGCCGAGAGGTGCGAGGCACCACCTCCTGCCCTACCGGCGCTCAACATGAACTGTTAGCGACATCCTGATCCAGCCACCTGGCATGGGGAGCTTTCTTTCTTTGTTGTTTTTTTTTCTCAGACTCACAGGTTAGTTTGCCTGGGGATACACTGATCCTTTTTTTTTTATGCTGTCCCATCTTTTGTGCCACCTCAAAGGAACCGTGCCCACACCTCTCATTCTAACCCCCCCCCCCCTGTACACAACCACAGCCCGGCGCGCCGCACTTACGGCACTGGCAATCCAGAGGGAGCAGTCAATGTCAAGTCAGCAAGAGGCAACCTACCAGAGGAGACACTGCACTGCTGCCAAGTCACCTTGGTAAAGTTCAGAGATGCCTGTTCTGTTCCAACATACGCAGGGCACCACCTACTAAGGTCTCTACTGACAACGATAGCTTAGTCATGGAGCTGGCGTGAGTGAGCTCTCCCTCCAGAGGGCGCCACCACATCCATCAGATAACAGCCCCCTTGAATTTGCTGATATTGGTGACCCCAATGGAAACAAACCAAGGCCATAGATGGAGGAGAGGACATCGAACCTGAGATCACCATGAGAGCAGGGCATGAAAGGCTACAGAATTTGAGACTTTTTTCTTTTCAATGCTGATCAATGAGAATGAGGGTGATGAAGATGATGCTACAGATTTCCATTCTGGTCTGAGACTGCATGACAGGGCTGTACTCAACACTTACTTTCATAATTTCTTGCACCATCAACTACACCCTAGAGATACAGACACCTGCAGCATTGGTCAGGAAATCTAAGCAACTCTCTCAGAGATGCGTCCACTATGTGGATGAAACTTGACTGTTTGGTCCTAGTCTTCCCTACTGAGCCCGTAGCAAACTCAACTCTGGGAAGGAGCTGGTTGAGGCAGAAAAATTCCACAAGGCTCTGATAGGAATCAAACTCACGACTCCCAGCTGGGAGTCTGCGATGCTAATCACTTTGCCACAGCAGCTGGTGGGATACACTGATCCTGACCTAAACTTGGTAACAAACTGATTCCAAACACAGCTATTACCATGTTGAAAATCCCAAAGCAGACTGGCCGCCCCATGTGGAGTTGTTAGCTTCACCAGCTGCAAGCCAGTAGATTGTGGGTTCAACTCCCATCAGAAGCATGTATTTGATGGATTTTTTCAGCTATGGATGCTTCCTGTAAAGGGCTGTCAGGTGTGTTATAGGTTCAACTGCAATGACTGGAAATAGAACCATTCAGTCAGGTCTCATAAACCTAAAGGATGCATCTAACAATATTGGTCATATTTCATGAACAGCACTGCATCTCTCAGGCTTGGTTGACACCAGGATATATCATAATAAAAGCACAGGGCAGCTCCTCCCCCATTCACCCACCCCATCCCTACCATACAACCTCTGACTCAAATGGAATGTCACAACATCGTCATCATTCTCACTGATAATCACATTTTTAAAAAAAAATTTATTTTTATATATATATATATATATAAACCTGTGATCCTTCATGTTTGCTCTCATGGTGGCCTCAGTTTTGATTTCCACTCACATCCACACCCACACAATGAGTTTATGGCAAAGTCCTAGCTGTGGGAAAGTTCTTGGACATTGGTCCAACATGCTGGCGGAGGGACTACCATCTCCACAGGACTCTCATTCTGCCTCCTCAAGGCTATTACCTCACCTATGAAAAACTTCTTAAATAGTAGCAGGTGTATGTTGATAAGAGCATGCACCACTGAGCATCACCTAAGTGAGTCAACACCAGAGCTGGGTCCCCTTTCACAGGTGGCCTCCTGTCACCCAATACTGATCAACAGCCTCTGTGGACTTCTAGTGCTGTGGCTGCAATAGGAGAACACAGCAGATGGCTATGAGGAGCAGGAATGAGCAGCAAGAGAGTGATGCCACTCAGAAGGCATGCAAAAGGAGTCAGCAGAAAAACAATCGTACACAGTCTTCCAGTGATCATCTACTACATACACTTTTCATGCGAGGCATATGTTTCTGAAGCTGACTTCCAGTTATATACACTTTTCATGTGAGGCATGTGTTCCTGAAGCTGACTTTCCCAGTTATCATCTGCTACACTTTTCATGTGAAGCATGTGTTTCCAAAGCTGATTTTCCCACTTACCATCTGCTACATACACTTTTCATGTGAGGCATGTGTTCAGTAGCTAGCTTTCCAGTATCATCTACTACATACATTTTTCATGTGAAGCATGCGTTTCCAAAGCTGACTTTCCCAGTTATCATCTACGACCATACACTTTTCATGTGAAGCATGCGTTTCCAAAGTTGACTTCACCAGTTCGTCTATCATCTGCAACATACACTTTTCATGTGAGGCATGTATTTCCAAAGCTGACTTTCCCAGTTATCACTTACTATTTCGAGGGCTGACTGCAAGCACCCAGTATCTCTCTTGTAAATGTATATATATGTGAGATTTTACGCTCTTCATGCGAGGCAAAAGTCAGATGTCTATTACCAGCGCTGTTCCCTGGCTCATGATGTGAAATCTAAAGAAACACATTCTGTCAAACTGGAGCACATCATGAAATAACAGCACACATGAAGCGCCATTGTGAAACCTGTTCCTCACCAAAGGTCTAACAGACTAGGAGTAAACTGGAAATGAAATGAGGCAGGGAACAGCAAACAATAAACAGGAGAGACTAGGAGTAGTACATGAAACACCATACCACATGCATCTGCTTCTGTCAGCATTTGACTTGCATCATACGCCTTCATTACAGAGGAATGCTGCCCGGGCATGCCCATTCCCAGGGATGGGGGAGGTGATTGGATGGGAGGGGATGGGGGGGGGGGGGGGGGGGGGGAGGCAGTGGGATGTGAGAGATGAGGGAGTGAGGGTGGAGCAGGAAAAATGTGTCCACAAAAGGAAAGGAGTGGTAACCTCCCTCACCACCTCCTCCATCCCAGTCTAATGTCACCAAAAAAAGAAAAATTAAGGGCCATTAAGGGGCTGGGGGGGGGGGGGGGGGGGGGGGGGGGAGGAGGTGGGAGGCAGCAAAGACCACCAAAATGGCTCAGAAAAACATTATACAGGGTTGTGGAGGGATCCGGAGGGGGAGAAAATGGGACAAGTGGGTTTACTGCAATTATTTTGTCTGTACACTGTTGATTTTCTGTATCTGATATCTTTTTAAAAGAATATACAAATGAGGTATTCCTGATTCCTGTTCTGTCATCCTCAATCTAACAGCAACAGCAACAACAAACATATCCTCACAATAATGTATTTACAAAGCTGTCAATCGTGCTTTTTTTTTCACCTTTTTTTTTCCTCAGGAGGGATGGAGAGGTAGTTAAAGAGGTAGGCAGGGGTGTGTGTGTGTGTGTGTGCGTGTGTGTGTGTGTGTGTGTGTGTGTGTGTGTGTGTGTGTGTGTGTGTGCGCGCGCGCGCGCGTGCATGCGTGCGTGCGTGCTTGCGTGCGTACGTGTATCTATTTCAGAATAAAGATTTTTCTCTTCACTTGACAAAACTAAACATGCATGATTTAATTATTTCAGTTCGAAAACAAAACAAAACAAACCAAAAAAGCCCGAAGGACAACAAAATCAAACAGCAACCAAAAGTTGGACAATTGACTTGCTTACAGTGGATGCAGGGCCATCCTCATAGACAATGAAATGCCAACCAGATTCCTGTTGCAAAGGCAGGGCTGGGGAGGTGATGGGGGAGGGAGACACCAGGAATTTTTAAACATTTTCAGGAACAGCCAGAGTGGCCTTTCCTCCACTTTTCAAGGAATGGTTTTTTGGGAAGCAGTAATCATTTTTTCTTTTTTTTTTTTTTTTTTTTTTTTTTTTTTGTTTTTGCTCACCATCATGCACTAAATTGGGCCATCAATAAAGCCCACAAAAATTTTTTGTTTTTGTTTTTGTTTTTTTTGAACATTCATTTATTTTCACTGTAGCAGATCTGATGCACATCTTTGTAGCACTTGTTTTTAAAAAAAAAAAGAAAAAGTCTAAACTCCCATAGCCTAATGGCTGTTGGGGTAGTGTACTGTTAAAAAGATTCACCAGCAATTTGGCAGACACCACCCCCTACTTCCAAAACACACACCCGCCCCCCCCCCCCCCCCCCCCCCCCCCCCCCCCCCCCCCCACCACCCCCCTCCATCTCTCTCCTTCTGGTACCCAGAACAGGATGGACAACAACGTTTTTAAACTTTAAAATCTGTATCCACTAGAGGTTTG
>JADBJO010005618.1:65149-75149 GCA_016801955.1 Conus betulinus | reverse complement strand
TGGGGTGTGGTTATGTCTCTGTGCATGTATGTTGGGTGTGCGGTGTCGAGTGGTAGGTGTGTGTGTGTGTTGAGTTGTTGTGTGTGTGGTTGTGTGTGCGTGTGTGTGTGTATGTGTGTGGGGTTGTGGCCCCGGTGGTGGGTGCTGTCGTGGTGGTGGGTGTGTGTGTGTGTGAGTGTTTAGTTCATGGATGGTAATCATTTACTTTTGCTTTTTTTTTTTTATGAGGGGACTGATGCAAACAAGCGTCTCTCTCACTCTCTCTCTGATCATCTTCTCGCATCCTCTTGCTCCTCTCCACTACACCTTTTTCTTTTAGAAGTCTTTATCGAAAAAAAACACCAGACCATCCATCCCCCCCTGGACTCATTTTCCTCTCTGCTCTCTCGCGCTCTGTCTCTCTCTCTCTCGTCAGCTAGTGGGGCAAGGAAAAGAAACATCTCCGGGTTCCACTCCAGGGGTTTCTTCCCTTCAGTAGTTGTGTCTGTTTTGTACTAAATAAAAGAAGCAAGGTCAAAAGTTTTAGCTCTTGCGGGTTATTAATGAAAGAAAGAATAATATAAAAAAGGGTAAAACAGAACAAAATGAATGAGATGATCAATTCCAGCTGACAAGGGAGAAGGGGAAAAAAGGGACCCATCGAAGAAGACGAGAACGAAGACAATGGCCCAACGACGAAGCGAAGAAAGATAGGATCGGGATTTATGTATTGTTTTTTTGTGCCCTCAGGGATCGGACGGAGCGGAAATGGCCCCTGCTAAAAAGCCGGCCAAGTGACACTCCACCAGTCGGACAGAGACGTACCACAAAGCTCCAGAACACAATTGTCAGCATTTTTGAAGCACCCGACTAAGGTGGCCACTATTAATATAATTATAAGACCACCAAAAGCTATGTTCATACAGCATTTCTCAATGTGTAGAACAGAATCCGTCTGAATCAAGTCCGTCTTCGGAGCGGGCAGGGGCTCGGGGTTACAGATCAAAGGTCTATGCTAGTAAAACGCAGTTTTGGTGAACAGATCTGGTGGATGTAAAATCTTGCCCCGGGCTCAGTGGTGAATAAAAAAAATTGAATGTCGAGAAAAGATCATTTTGTTTGCAATTTCGGGCGGTGCACAGTGCAGCCTAGTCAGAATTAGTGCAGGTTTGCACAGAGGGCAGCGAAAATAGCAGGATGATACCTGGAACTGGCTGGGAATCCTTGTTTTCGACGCCATACGGTTAGGGCACAAAAGGGTGTGGCGGCTGAAAAGGTCTAGCAGCCGAAAGGCGAAAAAAGTTGAAGGGGGTCGACTGCGTACATGGAGTCGTGCTCGGCAACATAGAAAAATGAAACGGACATGAGACGTGTCTCAGACTCAGATCCGCGGGTGATGGTATGGGTGTGGTCAAGGGCCCCTGTGGAGCTGGGCGACGAAATCTGGTTTTTGTGCTTACTGGTTCATCGACAAAAGCCGCGGGCGCCATGCTTCTTTGATTTGAGGGTATTAGAGAATAGTATAAACGTTCGGGGACTTGAACTGTAACCGGGGACTAGGACCTTCAGTGGTGTTTCACAACGCCGCAAGCGACCAGCCCGGGTTGCACTCGGCAGTAGTGATCGCTGATTGACCACTTCTCCGGACGTCAGCTGTCAGGGCACGGGGACTCGTCTGTGACCGCCGGCTCTATTCTATGACAGAGTGGTCACCCTGCGCGACTCGCCCGAGCCGGTCATTCTTGTTTATGATACAACGTGTCCACGCTTGGAAACACCTAGGCAGTTGGGGGAGCGACATGCCCAGCCCATAGAGCGGGTGATCTACAGACGACCAGCCCCAAGCCCAGAAAGAAGAACAACAACAACGTGCAACGCCACCAACAAGAGAGCGTCGATATGACATTGAACAGGGGTTTAATTCAGGGGACTCGGAATTAAACAACAACACAGGTGGGTCTGTCGGCCGGCTGCCCGGTATTATAATCAATATACCATCCGTCCATTGTGCACTGATACCTGTATGATGTGGTAATGTCATGTAATTTTTTGTATAGAGAGGTATGTAGTGAGTATGTTGGACTAGAGTGTTTATGTAGCACTGAGGTGGATGTGTTGTACGGTGTAGTGTATGTATGTATGTATGTATGTTATGTATGTGTTCTATCTCTGCTGTCTGTCTGTATCTGGGCTCCTATGTTCTGTCTGTCTCGGTCTTTGTCTGTCTGGTCTGTCTGTGTCTGTTCCGGTCTCGCGTCTCTCTCTCTATCGCTCTCTCTATCGCTTCTGTCTATGTGGGTACGGTGTCTGTGTTAGTGTTGGGGTGTTTTCTATCTATCATTCTTTGATGGCGTTCGGAGGGTGTGGTGGTTGGGTTTTGTTGTGTTGTGGGGTCGGGTCGTGTCGTGGTGTCTTGGTGTACGGGTGGTGTATGGATTTCTGTCTCTCTATGCTGATACTAGGACATTAGTTATATGTGTAGCTAACTCGAAGATGCTATTGGGGGGGGGGAGGGTGGAGGGGGGCGAGGGTGGTGGGGTGGTAAGGGGAGTGGGGGGGGACGGCGTCCGGTTGGGGTGAGAAGCGCGCTTTGGGTCGTGGAAGCCTGGGAGGGGGGGGGGGGGGGGGGGGGGGGGGGGGGGGGGGGGGGAGCTGGGGGGGGGGTGGGGGGGGTTCCCGAGTGGAGAGCATGGCGTGCGCCGGCTGTTGGAGGCGAGCCGACCCAGAGGTGGCCGGGGGGCACCTCGCGGCGATGGGGGGGGGGGGCCTGTGGGGGGTGGGATGAAGCGGGGTGTTCCCACGCGTAGCGCGGGCGGCGGGGGTGGCGTAAGAGAGGATGGACGGCGGGGCAGGAGACAAAAATTATGGTGAGCCGGTCCGGAGGCCGAAGAGGAGGAGGAGGGGCGCATTAGGGTGGTTTCGTGGGGTCGGGGATTTGTTGGCGGGGGGGAGAGACCGGAGCGGGGCGGGACCCTCGGGCCGTGGGGGGCAGGCGGGGCGAGATCGCGGGTCGTACCGGGGGGGGGGGGGGGAGCTCCCGGGCGGGCGACCACCTTGTGTGGCCGGGCCTTGCTGGAATACATTTCCAAATTGTCGGTTTGTGGTGTTTTGACAGTACCTCCGGTTTATTGCGTTCTCTGTAATTAACATCAGACAAGGATCCTATTGAGCCGGATTTGGTGTATTGTTTTTTCTATTATTTACCCCTCTAACCATAACCGGCAGAATATGTCATAGGGACGACCACGCGACGACCTAGGAAAAATTGAAGTAGAAATCAAGAAGAAGACAAAGAAAAAAGATAGAGAAAAAAAACAAATAGAAAAAAGAAAGGTACGGTGAGAAAACAGTTGTTGTGTGCGCTGTCTTCCACTTGCTAACGGCAGTGGAAGACAAAGGGAGGGTTGACGGGTCAGCTCTCTATTAAGTAGTACCGCTACTCTGATCGCGATGTTCCCCACTCACTCTCCGCTCCAGTCACCCTAGCCTCGCTTGCCACTCCTCTTCACCTCCCCTACCTCTCTCCGCCCCCGCCCACCGTGCGTCTGACCACAAACCTGTTCACTATGGTCGTGGTACAGAGGTGCATCCAGTGTGTGGATAGAAGAAGATATAATACTGTCATTTAGGGGTGACGACCCACCGTTTGTGTGATCCGCGCTCTCATAACATATAAGCGAGACGATGGTTCGGTGTCGGGTATGCGAGGATTGGGGAGTTGTGTGTGATGTGTTGTAGGTGTGTGTGTGTGGGGATAGGGGGGCGGGGGGGGGGTGGGGGGGGAGGGAATAAAGGGAGAGTGGGGTGGAGACGGGACGAAACAGCGGAAGGAATCTCGGAGGGGGGGGCAGGGGGGGTATCGGCGGGGGTAAAGGGGGGGGAGGGGGTACGCTGGGGCGTTGCGGGGGGCGGGGGGAGGGAGGGACTAGGATGATATGGATGTTCCTCACCAGTCAGTTCATGTGTCATGACGTTAGGCGCACACCAATTACGGCGGAGTTAATGGTCCTGATCTCGCCTATGGAGTGTGGGAAAAAATCGTGTGGTTTTGGCGCTTTTAGTGTGTGTGAGATACCGCGACGAGGAAAAGAGTCCCTAACCGAAGAGCAGGTGTTTTTTTTTTCTTTTGTTTGTTTGTTTGTGTGGTCTTAGTTCAAAGCCTGTTTGTTTTGTTTTTGGTTTGTTTTGAGGGAGCTAATTTTATGTCACGCTATGGCAACCCGCGTTTATTTTGTGAGGGCTGGTGCTACATTTTTTTGTTGGTTTGGTTTTAATCAGTTTTTTTCCTGCTATTCTACTCTTCTTCTCATGCACCAAAATAACGCCCCCCCCCCCCTCCCCCCCCCCTCCCCCCCCTACAACCCCCGCTCCCAACCGCCCTTTCTACCGACCCCTCATCCGCGGCTTCTACACGTTCCTCCGTCTTCTCCTCTTCCCTTTAACCGGAGCCAACCTATTCCTTCTCTTGCTCCTTTTTGCGTCTTTCCCGTCTTGTTCTTCTTACCTCTTGTTGTTGGTTCTGTCTCACAACTTCTTCTCCTCTGTTGTTTGTTTCTTATTATTCTCCAAACTTGTTCTATGTTATCATGTGTTTCTTTGTTATTGTTCTTTTTCTTCTTCTAGTGTCTTCTTATCTGTCTTATTCTTCTTCTTCTTCGTCTTATTCTTCTTCTGCTCTTATTCTTCGTCTCTTCTTCTTCTTCTTCTTTCTTCATCTTCTTCTTCCTTCTTATTCTTACTTCTTCTCTTTCTTCTTCTTCAGTTCTTCTTCGTCTTCATCGTCTTTCTTCTTTTCTTCTTCTTCTTCTTCTTCTTCTTCTTGTTCTTCCTTCTTTATCTTCTTCTTCTTCTTTCTTCTCTTCTTCTTCTTCTTCTTTTCTTCTTGTGGAAACACCCATTTGTGGGACCATGGTTTGCCCAAGCTTTCCTGAAGGGGGCCACACGTCACAGCATGAAGGCCAGCCGACACAAATCAGGCAGTCAAAAGAAAAAAAAAGAGGCCAGCACCGCTCGAGAGAACCTGGCTTACAGGCCTAAGTCCTCAGCAAAGAGGTTAGGGTACGGGGATTTGTCGGCGCATCAGCCGACATCTCATGAAACAGCTCGGGATTTCTGGTAAGAAGAGGACCGCAGAACTCTGAAGGCAACGGCAGAGGCAGCTGAAGAGAGTTCCTGCTGTGTGTGGTCGAGAAGCAACAGAAGCGAACTTCACAAAGCTTAAATTTCCCAGTTTTAAGAATAGATGTCCGATAGCGACGTGGACGAAACATCCATGTAAAAAGACACCCCTCCACACGCTCAACCATCCGAAAGTTGCGGGTTTGGATCTCAGCTGCACCAGTTAAAAAAACAAAACAAACAAACAAACAAACAAACAAAAAAGCAAGATGTAAAGCATATAAACGTACACCCAGTTTATCATGAATACAAGTACTTTCTGAGATATTCCATAAAGAAGAAAAACCGTTTTGGGGCCGTTATAGCCGTGAGTAACGGCTATTCTGGTAAAATAAAACATGGGACATCATCCGTGACCCATAATGAACATACCTACAAATTTTCAGAAAAATGGGCCCAGGAGTTTTGTCTGGAGCAAGCGGAACACATTTTGACCACGGACACACACACACACACACACACACACACACACACACACACACACACACACACACACACACACACAACGTTTCTTCGTTCCCATTGTAAAGTACAATGTCCTATAAGAACTGGGAGTACAAAAAGCAGTTAGAAGCAGAAGATCAGTTGGGAGTCCTGACCGGGAGGCGGCATGGACCCGATAAAGTGTAAGCTGTGCAGGGCAGAAAAACCTGTCTGAGGGGCTTTTTTCACTGAAGACATTCAGCTAGGAGTAAAGCTGTCCCTGGAGTTTTTTCCCCCTCTTTGTTATTTGAAGACTGCTTCGGATTTTGGGATCTTTAGTAATAAAAATGCTGATTTCCTGCCCCATTTTTGAAGCAGGAAACATTTCAAATTCAACTTTACTTTCCACATCATTTATTATCAGCGAAACTTTTCTGCATGGTAGAGAAAGCAGTTTTAAAGCATTTGTCATACTTCTTTTTTTTTTTTAATGCAAGAGGATCTACGTGTTAGCGTCCTATTACTTCTTATCCCCCCCCCCCCCACCCACCCCCACACCATCACAAAGTGTTGCAAAACAAATCAAAGTCGCTTGCAGTGAGAAAAATGAGAGTTGAAAAAATTCTGAGATAATGCATAATGACTGTGCTGACTGCGCAGGTAACTTTGAAGCAAGAAAACATTTTAAACATAACTTTTTTTTTTAATTTTACTGGTCATGCTCACCCGCGGACCTTTGCCACATGATAGAAAAAAAGACCAGTCATTTTTTTTTTTTTAGAACTTCTGATTTGCTTTTTTGTTTTTAATGCAAGAGGCTCTGCATGATAGCATCCTATCTTCTGATGTACCCAGCAATTCTATCAATTCTGATGTACCCATCACAAAATATTGCAAACAATTCAAAGTCATTCGCAGTGAAAAATTGAAAGTTGAGAACATTGAAAAAGTGTTGCTGGTGAATTCTGATCGAATTCTATTTTCATTTGCAAACTATGAAAATCTGGAAATGTGTTGGTGGTTTGGGGAGTCATCATCGTTCCATATTCCGTTCCAAAACTCTGTGGTCAGCGTCTTCAAGTTCCAGTCGGCCGCTCCTGTGTAGAAAATTAAAGATGCATGGCATGTCTGATGGCATGCTAAAGAAACTGTTACCGGCAAATGTGAGCACCTTTTCTATGTGGTTGTTGATTGTTAGTCCCTAAACTTCTACCAATTTGTAAATCACAGAAACAAAGAGAAAGGGACCTTTCGTAAATATTCGAGAATTTTCAATAGGTCCTTCATCTTGTTCCCTTCTCTTATCGATACAACCCATATATACATCAAAGATACCATTGTGGTGAAAACATAGCAAGCTATGAATAAGAGTATACATGTAATTTTCCTATCCCCATAAAACCATTTTGCATAACCTGATAGGTGACGTCTACCTCGATACTTGTTTTTCCCATTCAGTATGTACTGTTCACTGCATGCTATGTTCCACCTGTTTGAAAGCACGCAATTGATTCTGCAGTTCAGTGAGTATGTCAGATAACAGATGAACATCGTCATCATCAGCGGCAGTCTGAAGATCAGCTCCATTGCTCCTCTTACCGGGCCTGTCTTTTTTTTTTTTTTTTCAGAACTGCGACGTGACTAAATCATCCATGTAAATAAGACAGTCCCCCCTCCAGGTCTACTCCTGCATAGACCATCGCGAAAGTTGCGGGTTTGGATCTCAGCTGGTCACGCATGGTAAAAAAACCAACAACAACAAACTAAACAAAAAGCAAGATGTAAAGCGATATTCAACGTACGTCCCGGGGGTAAAAACACACACAACCGCAGTTTAATGGGCATGATACAAGTACTATTTCCTGAGCATATTAGCATAAAGGTACGTAATAAAAACGGCCTGATTTTGGGGGGTCCCTCCGTTATAGAGCGTGTGAGTAAGCGGGCTTTCTGGTAAAATATAAACATTCGGGAGCTCATGTCCTTGACCTAAAAAAAAAAAAAAAAAAAAAAAAAAAAAAAAAAAGAAAAAAATAAGGGGACCATAATGATACATACCTTACAGATTTTCAGGAAAAAAAAAAAAAAAAAAAAAAAAAAATGGGGCCCTGAGGAGTGGTGGTCTGGAGCAAGGCGGGATACACATTTTGACGCCACGTGACACAGCACACTTACACACACACAACACAGCACACACACACAGCACAGCACACACAGCACTCAACACACACAAGCGTTTCTTTTCTTGCGTTCGCCCATTGTAAAGTACAATGTCCTATAAGAAACTGGGAGTACACAAAAAGCAGTTTAGAAGCAGAAGATCAGTTGGGAGTCCGGACCGGGGAGGCGGCATGGACCCGATAAAGTGTAAGCTGTGCAGGGGCAGAAACCCACCTGTCTGAGGGGGGCTTTTTTCACTGAAGACATTCAGCTAGGAGTAAAGCTGTGCCGTCTCCTGCTGGAGTGTTTTTTGGGGAGGCCCTCTTGTTATTTGAAGACTTGCTTGTCGGATTTTGGGATCTTTAGTATAAAAATGCTGATTTCCTGCCCCATTTTTGAAGCAGGAAAACATTTCAATTGTCAACTTTACTTTCCCACAATCATTTAATTATCAGCGAACAACTTTTCTGAATGGTAGAGAAAGCAGTTTTAAAAAAGCATTTGTCATACTTCTTTTTTTTTTTTAAATATGCAAGAGGATCTACGTGTTAGCGTCCTATTACTTCTTATCGCCCCCCCTCCACCCCACCACCTGCCCACCATCACAAAGTGTTGCAAACAAATCAAAGTCGCTTTGCAGGGTCCAGTGAGAAAATGAGAGTTGAAAAAAATTGCTGAAGATAATGCAATAATGACTGTGCTGACTGCGCAGGTAACTTTTGAAGCAATGAAACATTTTACACAAGTAACAAGTTTTTTTTTATTTTTTTGACCGGGCCATGTCATGCTCCTTTGCTCCCGCGGACCTTTGCCACATGATAGGAAAAAAGACCAGTCATTTTTTTTTTAAAATAGAACTTCTGATTTGCTTTTTCGTTTTTTAATGCAAGAGGCTCTGTGCATGTAGCATCCTATCAATTCTGATGTACCCAGCAATTCCTATCATATTCTGATGTAACCCATCACAAAATATTGCAAACAATTCAAAGTCACTCGCAGTGAAAAATTGAAAGTTGAGACATTGAAAAAGTGTTGCTGGTGAATTCTGATCGAATTCTATTTCATTTGCAAACTATGAAAATCTGGAAATGTGTTGGTGGTTTGGGGAGTCCTCATCGTTCCATATTCCCGTTCCAAAATCTCTTGGTCAGCGTCTTCTTCAAGTTCGGCAGTCGGCCGCTCCTGTGTAGAAAAATTAAAGATGCATGGCATGTCGGATGGCATGCTAAAGAAACTGTTACCGGCAAAATGTCGAATGCACCTTTTTGGCTATGTGGTTGTTGATTGTTAGTCCCTATAAACTTCTAACAATTTGTAAATCACAGAAAGCAAAGAGAAAGGGAGGGGGCCTTTCGTAAATATTCGCAGAATTTTCAATAGGTCCTTCATCTTGTTCCCTTCTCTTATCGATACAACCCATATATACATCAAAGATACCATTGTGGTGAAAACATAGGAACAAGCTATGGGAATAAGAGTATACATGTAATTTTCCTATCCCCCCCATTAAAACCATTTTGCATAACCTGATGAGGTGACGTCTACCTCGACACTTTTTTTCCCCATATCAGTATGTACTGTTCACTGCATGCTATCTGGCCACCTGTTTGAATCAGCACGCAGTTGATTCTGCAGTTCAGTGAGTATGTCAGATATTCAACAGATGAACATGCGTGCATCATCAGGGAGGGCAGTCTGAAAAAAAAACAACCATCTCCTCACATTGCTCCTCTTACCGGGCCTGTCTTTTTTTTTTTTTTTTTTTTTTTCAGAAACTCCAGTGGGGAACTTCAATTAATGTAGGTGGGGGACTGGGAGAGCTGGGGAGGCCCTCGGGCATTAAAATGTTATGTCAAAAAAAAAAAAAACAACCACTCCCTGAAAAAGCACACGCAATTACCTCACACCAGAACCTCAGATCCAGACCCCATACATACTTTGGTGGGCTAAGTACAAGCCGCCCCGAACATACCATTTAGACCTATTATACTTAAAAACACCTCTTTGTGATACGTTCCTAGTCACCGGAATCGATTGCTGCTTTAAAATTTATACCCCCTTTTATACGTTTCTTTTAGCCCCGGGGGCCGATTGCTAACCCCCCCCCCCCCCGCCCCCCTCCTTTCTTTTTTTTTTTTTTTTTTTCTTTTTTGTTTTTTTTCCTCTGCCATAAAAATGTTAATCTTGCAAAAAGTCTAGACGAATGCATACAAAGTACCTAGGTGGAACCACTGTGCTCCATTTAGCTCTAAAACCAACC
>JADBJO010005618.1:55149-60149 GCA_016801955.1 Conus betulinus | reverse complement strand
GATCAAAAATTAACATACGCGCAAGAAGTGTTTTTTAGTGCAGTTAAGAAGCTTCAAAGCATAGAATGTAAAGCGCTCAAACTTGCAATGGGTCTTCCACCCATGCATCTTGTCTTCGAACATATAATGAGGCTCAAATTTTACCCTTAGATGATCAGAGGGAAGTGGCTGCCACGAAATTTTGTGATAAGAAGCGTTCCAGTTAAGAATGATGTGAAAAATGAAATTAAAATTAGATCAGATATCGACTTTCCTACACGTGCAAAAACAATATCCTCTCAGATTACTCTGGCAACGTATACATCTGAGCTTAGGCAAGCCACGGGCATTACTGTTGACGAAAAGTCTGTATCTGCAAGGCCGTCTTTCTTCCCTACACCACCCTGGGAACTTCAAGGGCCCAATTTGATATTGACCACACTGATTTAAAAAAGAAGGACAATATAAATATAGTGGCAAGCAAATGCTAAATTTCATATTGAAGAGAAAATATCCAAATCATTTAAAAGTATACACAGATGGGTCATTAATTCAAAAAAATGCGGGCTCTGCTTATTTGATACCTGATTTAAAAGTAGAGAAATGTTTTTCACTGGGGAAAAATAAATCGGTTTTTACTGCGGAACTTACTGCAATATTAATGGCGTTAAATTTATCTTCTAAATTTCCCACGATCTATATTTTCAAGTACTTTTTTGTGTGTTGATTCAAAGTCTGTGCTTCAGGCACTGAAATCATTAAAACTGAAGAAATAGATCAGAAATGATAATTGAAATTAGCTGTTTAATTCATGCTCTCTCTATACAAGGCACGGCAATTACTTTCTGCTGGATACCGTCACACTGTTCATTTTTATATAACGACAAAAGTAGACAGAGCTGCGAAACAAGGTGCAAAAATGTAGCTCAGAGTCTCTCAGGATGGATTTCCACTTACGGTTCAAGAACAATATAGTATAGTGGAATCATTTGCTTGGAACCATTTCCAGAATTCCTTCAGAAAGTCTCACAAAAAGCTTATTTACACAGATTTTAGTATTGCAAACTTAAAAAACCCCCACATTAGCAGGAAGTTATCGTCCCTTATGTATAGGTGGAAAGTCGATGCTTTTACAACAAAATTTAGTAAAATGCCTCATGTTGTTTGTGGACAGAGCATCACAGTTGATCATATTATCTCATGTGCCGCTATCAAACAATTTATACCCATACTTTCTACATATACTATTACAAATATTTTCGAATCACCAGCTTTAACCTATGAATTCTTTCTTTCTTTATCAAAGAGTCCAATAAGTAAGTACTTATAGTTTCTTACATTTATTTACTCATACTTATGAGGTACTTTTAAGTGAGTCAATCATTAACCTACTACTAATTTTCGTCTAATATCACCTAGAGGATAGAGAGATAGAGATAGAGAGAGAGAGAGAGAAGAGAGAGAGAGACGAGACAGAGGACAGAGACAGAGAGACAGACGACAGAGAGAGAGACAGAGAGAGAGATAGACAGACGACATTCCAGAGAGACAGAGACAGGGACAAAAGAGAGAGAAAGAGCTGAAACTGAAACGAAACTGATGTACGCCGGAAATTCCCTCCCTTTTTCCACCGAAATAGGAACAAAAGGAGAACCCGGCATGCTGATAATTTGCCTTCCCGTCACATGCCCTAAAGCACCAGCCAGCGAAGCTGACATACTCTTTTCCACGCAACCCCCCACACCCCCCCGACCCCCCCCTACCCCGCCCTACCCTCCCGCCCCACTACCCCCCGCCTACCCCCCCCCCCCCCCCCCCCCCCCCCCCCCACCCCCCCCCCCCCCCCCACCCCCACACACAACACACTACCACAAAGGCACACTCATTACACCGTTATAATTCAACGCAATGGATTGGCGGTCTACGACGAAAACCGGGAAATCGTCGATGATGAGTGCGCGAGCTGGTGATAAATCAGTTGAGAGAAAGTTAGTGCAGTACAAGATAAAAAGCCCAGTAATCCATGCCCCTGCTTTGGCTTAAGGCTGTGTCAAGCCACATTGACATAGGCTAGAACACCAAGACTACATCAGAATGTTGTTATGCTTTGCATAGTTATGGCGGGATTGTCTTCCTTGTGACAAGCTCCTAGCTAACATCATCAGTCTCCAAAATCCCGTGAAGTCGTAAAGTGGCTCCCCCATGTGTTGGGGGTCTAAACAAAAACGGTCACACACGTAATGTTCGCATCCCCAGCTGATGCATTTTACTAAAGTGTTTCAAGTACTTCGGCTGTTTAGATTATCCCTGGAGACTTTAGCCAGGGGTACGACGACAACAACAACAACAACAACAACAACACACAACAAACAACATCCCTGCCCGTTCCCTGGTATAGATATCAATCCATTCGGCGTTTCATCGCGGTGGATAAGTGGACGTTAAAATTACGAAAATAGCATTAAAGGATTTATGTTGTCATCAACACTTCCGTTTTGTTACAGAGAACAGACAGATTTACCGCTCACTCGGTTATGGGAGAACAGGGGAAATAAATTTAGTTTTTGTGAACTAACTTTGACGGTGATGTGGGAAGATCTTAAAAAGTTATAATCCTCCCTCTCTCAAAATCTACCTGCGCTTGCTCTACTGGCATTTATTAAATCACACACACACAAACACACACAACACACACACCCACAACACACAACACACACACTCACAACACCCACACAGCTAGAGCGAGTGCCAGGGGACAGACAGACAGACAGACAGGGACAGACTAGAGAGAGAGCATTCACAATCACATGGCACTCTCTGTCTATATCAAAGAGAGGAGAGTAGAGAGTGAGAGAGATGGAGAGGAGAGCGAGGACGGATGAGAGGAGAGAGTGAGGGAGAGGGGAGGATGGAGAGAGTTGATAGTGGGGGGAGGGAGAGGGAGAGAGGCCGGGAGATGATGGTGGTGAGAGAGACAGAGACGCACCGGAGGGGAGAGGAGATGAGAGGAGAGGGAGGAGGGTTTGAGGACCCAGGGGAGAGGTTGGGAGGAGGAGGAGAGATGAGGGACAGGAGAGGGAGATTAGGACACAGAGCAGAGAGAAGTTAGTCGAGAGAGAGAGATGAGATCGCAAGACAGATAAAAGAAGAGGGAGACGGAGAGAGAAAGAGAGAGGGCAGAGAAGGACCCAGACACAGACACACACAGACAGGCAGCATAACACCACGGGGTTCACTGAGAGAGAGAGCGAGAGAGGAGAGATACGAAGGACGAGGGATGGGCTCACACAGACACAGACACACACAGACACACACACCGTAAATAGAGAGAGAGAGGAGACGGGGAGAGAGAGAGGAGAGGGTAGAGAGATGAGAGACGAGGCGAGAATGAGAGTGAAATGAACACTTGACGAACACTGGAAATCATACCTTTTTCGTGGTAAAAAAAACAAACCCGAGAACTATTACACCTGGATAATTCATGTTTTCTTGCCATGAAAAATAGCAGAGCCCAGGACACAATCCTTCGGTGCAAAAACAAGCAAAGGACGCCACTGCACACGCCCCACTCGTTAACATGATTCAACCACAAATGATTGGTACTGGACTCCGAAAACGGGAAATGGTAGATCGTTCTTTCGAAGACGGCTCGAGCGAGGCCTTGCGAGGCATAATAGAGCAGCACGAGAGAGAGAAGTTGGACTTGTTAGTGGGGTATTATCAGTTGCCGTCAGTTATAATGGGGAAGATAAGGCCCAAGGCCGAAATCCCCGCCTTATTCTCCGTCTGCCACGTCCTCTTGGTGGTGGAAGTTGGACGTTTAGTTCAAAACCATGGAGGCTTTGGTTCGCTGCCATCAACACTTCCGTTTTGATACAACGAACAGATAGAATGCCCTTCACTCGGAAATTATAGATCGTTGATCTTGGACAGATCGTTGAAGATTTCAACTTGGACAGTGATGTGGAAATTGATCCCCCTTAAAGATTTTCAAGTTTTATAACCCTCTTCTGTTATCTGCCCCTGCACTTGTTACTGATACTCTATCTCTCTCTCTCTCTCTCTCTCTCTTCTCTCTCTCTCACACACACACACACACACACACACAACACACACACACACACACACAACACACACACACACTCACACAGACACCATGTACACACACGCACAGGCACAGGCAGAGAGAGAGGAGAGAGAGAGGAGAGGAGAGAGGAGAGAGAGCGGAGAGAGAGAGAGAGAGAGCGTGACACCACACACACACGCGCGCGCGCGCGCGCGCGTTTATACTGCACACACACACACACACACACAACACACACACACACACACACACACAGAGAGAGAGAGAGAGAGAGAGAGGAGAGAGAGGAGAGAGGGAGAGTAGAGAGAGTTCATCACACACACACATACATACACACGTGCTGAAACTGTGCAGAGAGAGAGAGAGAGGAGGAGAGAGGAGAGAGAGAGAGAGAGAGAGGAGAGAGAGAGAGAGAAAACTGAAACGAAACTTGACGATCGCGGAAATCATCCCTTTTTCCTCAGAGAATAGAAACAGAAACAAGAACCCTGCATCCTGATAATTTCATTTCCTATGGCCCTTAATGAGCCACACACACACACACACACACACACACACACACACACACACACACGGGCCTTTCGGGCAACCCTCCCCTCCCCCCCCCCCCCCCCCCCCCCCCCCCAAAGACACACATGTAACACCAACCGTACTAGCTCCTCATGATGATTGGCTGCCGACGAAAACCGGATATCATCGATGAGACCGCACGCTATGAATAAACTAGGCGGAAAAAAGGACTTGGACTTGTTAGTGGTGTTTGTGCAGTATAAGAAAGGCCCATAATCCCCACCCATTCCCCTGGCATAGGTAATTATCCGTCTGCCACGTCATCCAGGTGAATAAGAGGACGTTAAATTCCGAAAATAAACATTGAAGACCACGGTCCGCTGCCATCAGCACTTCTGTTTTGTTATAACGAACAGCCGCAGTTACT
>JADBJO010005618.1:45149-50149 GCA_016801955.1 Conus betulinus | reverse complement strand
CCCCGGTCTTCATTTTCGCAGCTCCTCAACGGCTGAGACTGTGGGGGGAGGGGGGTGGGCGGGGGGGGGGGGGGGGGGGGGGGGAAACTGTGACTCAGTGTAAGTCATACAGTCATTGTTAGTCACACATTGTGAGTCATTGTTAGTCATATAGTCGTGTGGTCTGGTCATGTCTGTCTGCACTGAAAACTTGGCCCTTCGTAAGGTGTCCTCCCCCCCCCCCCCCCCCCTCTTCCTCCCATTGCGAAACATTCTTCTTGCAGATGTTATGTTGTGTACAATCTCTACATTTATGAACTATTTTTGGGACAAACTTTTGCAACACATCACGTACTTGCAACAACACCATATTGATACTACGAACGCAGCCAAACATGTACACGTTCCTTATTTAGTTTATAACTGTCATATAGAGGTACTTTCCATATTATCCTCCCCAACTCACCCCCCCCCCCCCCACCGCGCGCCTTCACCCCACCATGTAATTATACTCTTTATAATATTTTTTTTTTTCTTAACAAAGGTTTCGAGGGCCACACAAGCCATTTCTACGTTCATCCAGACCAGTAAATAGTTCCTCATTCTCATCCGCCGCACCCCCCCTACCTCCTCTCCCCCCCCCCCCCCCCCCCCCCCCCCCCCCCACACACACACACACACACATCAGGTGCAGTGATACTGTGTACCATTCTTCATTTTCAGTTTTAACACATCTCTTTCATTTCTTTGAAGGTTTTAGAAAGGGTTCTCCCAAGATGTTTCACTTGGCAATTCTTTTTATGACCATTCTTTGAACAGAGTTTTAGCCTCCAAATGAATTTCTTTCATATTTTGTAACAAACCTGAGAGCCTTCCAATACAGAATCTACAACACAGAACCTTCCACTACCTAATGAACTCTCTGTTGTGCTGCTTTGAAGTCAGCTGCAATGTCATCTCCTTACACCCGTCTTTTCCCATGCATTTTAACGAACATTGTGCGGTATGTTGTAAGGGAAGAAATCACCACGATGTTATGTTCAGTATTGAGTTCTAGATATGTATTGGCAGTTACCCGGTGCGCCTGTAGGATGGACTCCAGGCCTTCTTTGGAATGCACGTGTTTCCACTTCGGGTGTGTTCATCGTACAGAGCAGGCCATGCAAGCCTTTCGTGTTTGCTGACTGGTGTAACTTTATGATTGACAAATGTGGATATCACAAACAAACAAACAAACAACATGCACACGCACACACACACACACACACACACACACACACACACACACACACACACACACACGACAGACAGACAGACACACACACACACACACACACACCTCAGATACACACACACACACACACACACACACACACACACACACACACACACACACACACCAACAGACAGACACACACACGATATACACACACACCGACAGATACACGCGCACACACACACACACACACACACACACACACACACACACACACACACACCGACACACACACACACACACACACACACACACACACACACACACACACACACACACACACCATCAGACACACACACACACACACACACACACACACACACACACACACACACACACACACACACACACACACACACACACACACACACACGACAGACAGACAGACAGACACACACACACACACACACACACACACACACACACACACACACAATGTCTTTCACCAAACAAATCATCATTTACGTCGGAGTCTGTTCTGTGCTACATCATTAGCGGCGCGCGCGCACGGAATGAGAGGGGCTGGGGCAGGGCAATCGACACTAGATGGCGCCCTGTCCCCTCCACTCCAAGAGTTCCAGTGGCGCTGAACGAAGGCGATGAAGGAAAGTGTGTCTTTCTGATACACTCTCCCTTTTGCTCCTCCTTGATCCCCCAAGCTTAGAACGAAAACAACAACAACAACAACAACAACAACAACCCCACCACTAACATCCTAAAGAAAACAAAATACAGAAAGAAGGCTTATATTCTTACATAGGTGTATTGGCACTGCTTCAGCACAAAAGAAAACAACAAAAAAAACAAACAAACAAACAAACAAATAAAATAAATAAATAAATAAATAAATAAAAATAAGACATTTGCCAAGATGCCCCAGTAGTTCTAACTTGCATCCCAAGTCCAGTTCCTCCCGCCTCTCCCCCTTCCCCTAGGCTTTCCCGTTGTCATTACCCCTCCCATCCACCTCGCGCAACTTACCGATGAATGAATCAACTGAATGTGGAACCTCCCTATGAAGAAATCAGCTGAATGTGGAACCTTCCTATGAATAAATCAACTGAATGTGGAACCTTCCTATGAATAAATCAACTGAGTATTGAACCCTCCTATGAATAAATCAACTGAATGTGGAATCTTACTTACTTACTTAGGCCTTGAGCCCCTGGAGGGGCATAGGCCATCACAACCGCCCGCCATTGTCCACGGTCCCGGGCGATCCGCTCCAGCTCCCCCCAGGAGCAGCCAGTCTGCCTGGCGTCTGCCTCCAGGTCCCTTCTCCAAGAGTTCTTGGGCCGGCCTCTCTTTCTCTTCCCCTGAGGGTTCCAGGTCAGGGCCTGGCGAGTGATGTTGGTCGGTGGTTTCCTCAGGGTGTGTCCAATCCATCGCCATCTTCTTCTTCTGATCTCTTCTTCTGCTGGCACTTGGTTGGTTCTTTCCCAGAGATCTGTGTTGCTGATGGTAACTGGCCAGTGGATCTTCAATATTCCGCGTAGGCAGGAATTTATGAACGTTTGCACTTTCTTGATAGTGGTCTTTGTTGTTCGCCACGTCTCTGCCCCATACAACAGTACTGATTTGACGTTGGAGTTGAACAGGCGGATTTTGGTGCAAGATGAAATGAGGTGAGATCGCCAGATGTTCTTCAGGGCTTTGTAAGATGCTCTTGCCTTTCTGATGCGGGTCTTCACGTCTGCATCTGTTCCTCCCTGCTGGTTGATCACGCTCCCAAGGTACGTGAAGGACTTGACCTCCTCCAAGTTGTTGTCCCCCAACTTCACTTCACTGCCTCTGTGCTGGAGGCGTTGATCTTCGGTATCTTGATCTTGTCAGGATGGATGTGAAGGCCGACTTGGGAGGAGTGGGAGGCCAGGCTTGTGGTCTTGTTTTGCATCTGTTGCCGATTGTGGGAGAGCAGAGCGAGGTCGTCGGCGAAGTCTAAATCGTCTTATTGAGTCCAGAGGGTCCACTTGATGCCGTCCTTCTGTCCATCCGTCGTCCGCCTCATCACCCAGTCGATGGCGAAGAGGAACAGGAACGGCGGCGACAGAAGGCATCCCTGGCGTACGCCGGTCCTTACGTCGAAGCGACGTGTTAACTGGCCTCCATGAACGACCTGACAAGCCATCTCTCGTACGACTCCTTGATGATTCGTGTCAGTTTGGCTGGGATCCCGTAGTGTCGGAGGAGCTGCCACAGGGTGTCACGGTGGAGACTGTCAAAAGCCTTGCAGAAGTCCACGAAGTTGATGTACAGCGAGGAATTCCACTCCAGGGACTGCTCGACAATGATACGTAGCGTGGCGATCTGGTCAATACAGGATCTGTCCTGCCTGAAGCCCGCCTGGTGGTCCCGGAGCCTGACGTCCACTGCGTCCCTCATCCTCTCCAACAGGATCCTGTTGAACACTTTCCCTGGCACTGATAGTAGTGTGATGCCTCTATAGTTCTCACAGCTGCTGAGGTCTCCCTTCTTTGGTAGCTTGATGATGCATTTATCTTTCCAGTCTGTTGGTATTTCTTCTTGTTCCCAGATCTTCTCAAAGAGCGGTAGTAGCATGTCGGCTGTGAAATCTACCTTCGAATAAATCAACGGAATGTGGAATCTACCTTCGAATAAATCAATTGAACGTGGAACGTTCTTATAAATAAATCAGTTGAATGTGGAACCTACCAATGAATGAATCAATTGAATGTGGAACCTACCTATTCATAAATCAACTCAATGAGGAACCTTCCTATGAATAAATGAACTGAATGTTGAACCTACCTATGAATAAATCAACTGAATGTGGAACCTTCCTATGAATTAATCAACTGAATGTGGAACCTTCCTATGAATAAATCAACTGAATGTGGAACCTACCTATGAATAAATCAACTGAATGTGGAACCCTCCTATGAATAAATCAACTGAATGTGGAAATTAATTATGAATAAATTAACCGAATGTGGAATCTACTTAGGAATAAATCAACGGAATGTGGAACCTATCAAAATCAACTGAATGTGGAATCTTCCTATGAATAAACCACTGAATGTGCAGCATATTAAAATCAATTGAATATGGAGCCTACCTATGAATAAATCAACTGAATGAGAACCTACCGATGAATAAATCAACTGAATGAGAACCTACCGATGAATAAATCAACTGAATGTGGAACCCACCGATGAATAAATAAGTTGAAAGTGGAACCTACTGATGAATAAATCAACTGAATGTGAAACCTACCGATGAATAAATCAACTCAATGTGGAACCTTCCTATGAATAAATCAACTGAATGTGGAACCTACCTCTGAATAAATCAACTGAATGTGGAACCTACCTCTGAATAAATCAACTGGATGTGGACCTACTTATGAATAAATCAGTTGAATGTGGAATCTATTTATGAATAAATCAACTGAATGTGGAACTTACCTATGAATAATCAATTGAATGTGGAACCTGTCGATGAATAATCAATTGAATGTGGAACCCTCCTATGAATAAATCAACAGAATGTGGAACCTATTAAATCAATTGAATATGGAATCTACCGATGAATAAATCAACTGAATATGGAACCTACGTATGAATAAATCAACTGAATGTGCAACCTACCTATGAATAAATCAATTGAATGTGGAACTTAATTATGAATAAATCAACTGAATGTGGAACTTAATTATGAATAAATCAACTGAATGTGAAACTTAATTATGAATAAATCAACTGAATGTGGAATCTACCTATGAATA
>JADBJO010005618.1:35149-37649 GCA_016801955.1 Conus betulinus | reverse complement strand
TCGTAATCATAAAGCTTACCAGTCCGAGGATTTTACAAAGATGTGAAGGAGACAGTGTCAGTATCTTCACCTTTCACCAGTTGGAGTTTCAAAGCGCGTAGAAGACAGTCACCACTTTCTGTTGGTCAGTGTCTGCCTCCTTTTCTCGGGTTGGGTGTGTGTTCACCACATTCCACAGCTGATGGTGTCAAAGCGTTCAATTTGAAGCACACACGCTGCTTTGCACGCAGGCAAAGGCTGCGTGCAGACCAGTGGGCCAACCTCTCTGAGCAGTGGACTAGAAACTGGTTACATTCGTGGTTACCTGAGCGGGCGGCCTTGCTGTCTGAACAGTTCTCTTGCCCGGAAGCGCTTAGCTGCCTACGCGAGCAAACAGGACTCCGGTTAAAGTGAACGATGGAAAAGCCAGGCGAAACAGCGATCCTGTGTCCTCTGCATCTGCGACCTCAGCATGCATAGAACAAGACACAGCGGCACATCATCAGAAAGGATTTCCTTACAGTGCATAGAACAAGAAACAGTGGCGCACCATCAGAAAAGATTTCCTTCCCATACACAGAACAAGAAACAGTGGCAGATAATCAGATTGGATTTCCTTACCATGCATAGAACAATAAACAGTGGCGCATAAGAAAAAGATTTCCTTTTTTTTTTTTTTTTTCTTTTTTTTAGCTCCATACCCTTATAGACATCGTCTAATTCTATTCACTTGTTTTTAAGAGAGCAGGCGGATTTTAAAGCGACAGAACCTGAAGTCAGAGAGACAGGATTGTTTTAAAACTCCCCCCCCCCCCCCCCCCCCCCCCCCCCCCCCCCCCCCCCCCCCCCGTCCCCTTCCTCCACCTCTGTCTGGTGATGAAATAGATAAGATATTTCTTGAGCCATTCCTGCGATTCGCCAAATTTTCGAAGGTCGTTTTTTTTTTTTTCTTTCTTTTTTTTGTAAACAATGTCTCAGTTCATTCGTGTTCTTCCTGTCCCATAACTTTTTTAGATGAAGTCGTCACGAAGCGGTACGGTACTGCCCAAATGGAAACTGCACTTTATCCTGACAAACAGAGACATATCAATCGGGGTTTATGATCGTGTGTTACTTCAACATGTTCAATACATCAAAAGCATTTGTGTTTTTTTGTGGTGGTAAAAGCTTCCTCTTTTCTGCTGCTCTCTTTAACTCTACCTTTCTGTCCAATTTATGGGTGTTTTTTTTTTTTTTCCTTCCTGTCGATCGTCTCCTGTGTTCTGCCTTTCTGGACATTCTCCTGTCTTTTTTTTCCCTGGAAATTCTTGTACATTTTTTTTCTGATAGCAGACAGCCAGACATGCCCCCCCCCCCTTCCCCCCCTCCCCCCCTCCCCTCACTTTTTTTTTTTTTTTTTTGATAAGTGATGGAGTGATAAATCAAAAAAAGAAAACTCGATACTCTTCAGCACAACCTAGTCTGAAACGCAGTAGACGTCAACAGCTTAGCTAGCATGTCATTAACCTTTTTTTTTTTTTCTTTCTTCGTTCCCTTTTTTTTTTTTTTTTTTGTTACTTTTTTTTCAGGATGTTAGTAAGTAACGAACTGATCTGTTCTTAGTAATGATCTCATTTGTACAGGGAGTGACTTTTCTTTTCTTTTTCTTTTTTTTTGTTTGTTTTTTTTTTTTCTTCCAGAATAGTCTTAATGATGGTCTGATCTGTTCAAGGTGTGGCAGTTTTGGCTGTGTTGTCTGCTTAGCCCGGAAAAACCCCCCCAAAAAAAAAACCGTGCTGCGTCGTCGGCTGGGCTATAATTCTTATATATGATTATCATCACCATCAACATTCGCCGCTGACTCTGTTTCCGCTACAGCCATGCTGTCGGACCACCCCTTTGATGTTTCCGCTACAGCAGCCATGCTGTCGGACCATCCTTTGATGTTTCCGCTACAGCCATGCTGTCGGACCACCCTTTGATGTTTCCCCTACAGCCATGCTGTCGGACCACCCTTTGATGTTTCCCCTACAGCCATGCTGTCGGACCACCCTTTGATGTTTCCGCTACAGCCATGCTGTCGGACCATCCTTCGACTCTTTTCCTTTCTCTCCATCAGTGTGTATAGCCAGTGTTAATGCCACAACTGCCAGCATCATATTATCACCAAAAGTGGTAGCAGTCCTCTCTTTGTTTTTTTTTTGTGTGTGATGTTTGTATAATAATAATATAATATCATTACCATCATCATTTTCAATATTATTATTATTATTATTATTTTTATTATTATTATTATTGTTGTTGTTGTTATAACTATTATTATCATTATTATTATTATTACTATCATTGTTGTTATGATCATCATTATTAACTCCCTTTGATCCCTTTCCCGACAGCCTCGTTTTCATTCAACGTCCATCTTGCGTGCGCCCATTTTGAGATGACAAGTGATTGCTCGTTCTTCGTTTTTTCATTGTCCTGAACGTTGTTTTCATCTGGCCTGCAGAAGACCAGAGAGGTCGAAACGCGTCGTGGTTTATCT
>JADBJO010005618.1:27649-30149 GCA_016801955.1 Conus betulinus | reverse complement strand
AGGGACACACAACACCATTCGCACACAATGTCACGCGTACACAATATCACGTGCACACTATTTCAGTCGTATACAGTGTCAGTCGTACAGAATATCACTTGTACGCAATGTCACTCGTCACTCGTAGACAATGTCACTTGTACACAATGTCACTCGTACACAGTGTCACACGTACACAATGCCACACGGACACAATGTCACATGTACACAAGATCACACGAACACAATGTCACACGTACGCAGTGTCACACGGATACGATGCTACACGTAGAGAATGTCACTCGTACACTATATCACTCGTACACAATGTCACACGGATACGATGCTACACGTAGAGAATGTCACTCGTACACTATATCACTCGTACACAATGTCACACGAATACGATGCTACACCTACAGAATGTCACTCGTACACTATACCCCTCGTACACAATGTCACACGTGCGCAGTATCATTTTTACACAATGTCACACGTACACAATGGCACACGTACACAATGTCACATGGACTCAATGTCACTCGTACACAATGTCAGTTGTACGCAATATCACGTGTGCACTATTTCAGTCATCACAATGTCACTCTCGTACACAATGTCACTTGTACACACTTACACAATGTCACTCGTACACAATGTCACTCGTACACAGTGTCATTAGTACACAATGTCACTCGTACACAATGTCACTCGTACACAATTACGTACACACGTACACAATGTCACTCGTACACAATGTTACTCGTACACAATGTCACTCGTATACAATGTCACTCGTACACAATGTCACTTGTACACACGAACACAATGTCACTCGTACACAATGTCATTCGTACAATATGTCACACGTACACAATGTCACTCGTACACAATGTCACTCGTACACACGTACACAATGTCACTTGTACACAATGTCACACGTACACAATGTCACTCGTACACAATGTCATTCGCACACAATGTCACACGTACACAATGTCACCTGTACACAATGTCACACGTACAAAATGTCACTCGTACACAATGTCATTCGTACACAATATCACACGTACACAATGTAACTCGTACACAATGTCACACATACACAATGTCACCCGTACAAAAATATCACTTGTACACAATGTCACTCGTACACAATGTCACACGTACACAATGTCACTCGTACACAATGTCACACATACACAATGTCACTCGTACAGAATGTCACTCGTACACAGTGTCATTAGTACACAATGCCATTCGTAAACACTGTCACCCGTACAAAATATCACTTGTACACAATGTCACTCGTACGCAATGTCACACACATACATAATGTCGCTCGTACAGAATGTCACTCGTACACAGTGTCATTAGTACACAATGTCATTCGTAAACACTGTCACACGTACACAATGTCACTCGTACACAATGGCACAACGTTGAGCAACAATGCCATTCGTAAACACTGTCACACGTACACAATATCCCTCGTACACAATGTCACTCGTACACAATGTCGCAACGTTGAGCTGAAGTAAGCGAGCAGCGCGGTGTTTCCTGAAGTTTCCGCTGTTATGTGCGTTTCTGCGATACGGGGATTCCACCCGCCATCAGTGTGACGTAAGATGTAGCCCTGTCCATGCGCACCTTGAAATACCCGTTTGAAAGAAGCCCACCCAATCTACAGCGCTTAGTGAGTATTTTTGAGACATGAAGACAGATGGGAATCGCACGGAAAAAGATCGTGCGTGCGTGTGTGCACAAAGTGCTTTTTTTTTTTTTGACGATGACGTTTGTCACAATGTTCATGAGAACTTGTGTGATAATTAATCACACATGGTTTGGCACTTCTCGGTTTTATAGTTAGTCGTATCGGATTTTAATCCTAAACTGTTGGGTATTCTGTCGTCGTAACGTCATGATATGATTATGTGTGTGTTGTGTGTGTGTGTGTGTGTGTGTGTTGTGTTTGTGTGTGTGTGTGTGTGTGTGTGTGTCTGTGTGTGTGTGTGTGTGTGTGTGTGTGTTGTGTGGTGTGTGTGTGTTGTGTGTGTGTGTGGTGAGAGAGAGAGAGAGAGAGAGAGAGAAGAGAGTGTGTGGTGTGTGTGTGTGTGTGTGTGCGTGTGTGTGTGTGTGTGTGTGTGTGTGTGTGTGCGTGTGTGTGTGTGTGTGTGTGTGTGTGTGTGTGTGTTGTGTGTGTGTGTGTGTGTGTGTGTGAGAGAGAGAGAGAGAGAGAGAGAGAGAGAGGGAGAGAGAGAGAGAGAGAGAGAGAGAGAGAGAGAGATGTTGGTATCGCAATTGTGTCTATTCATTTTTGACTGCGATGACAATGCCCAGTTTTTTGTGCATTCAGCTGGGACATTTCCCCTGGAATCTGCAACGACAAGCGCTCCCAGGACGTTTGACTCATATGAGGAAAGCGCATTATGAATTCCCTTATCATGATTATGTTCATGGTTGTTATTATCATAACCTGCGTGTGGGTGTGCGGATTTTCTACAACAACCTTTAACACACA
>JADBJO010005618.1:17500-24905 GCA_016801955.1 Conus betulinus | reverse complement strand
GAGAAACGACAGACTATATACATCCATACCTACATTACGATAGACTAATATCTATAAAAGAGAGATAGAAGATATACTACAGACAGACATACAGACATACAGGACAGATACAAGCATCTGCTTCAAACTACAAAACGTACCTTTCAATTTTTATAGCGCCAATGGTAGTGAAGAAGGGTATACTTGATGTCTGGAGTGGGGGTGTGTTGGTGTGATGGTAAGGTGTGTAGTTGGCGTGGTGTAAGGTGGGGTTGCTTATGAGTGGGGTGTTGTGGTTGCTAAAGTCAGAACGTAATCTATACATTGGTCCACACTCTTTCTTTATGGCCTGGTTCGTTTTCCCGCTATATATTAATATTTTAATACCCGATTCTTAGGTATGCAGTTTCATTTTTTTTTTTTTGGTACGGCTTTTTTTTTCAGAATTGGTCACTTGTGAGTGGGAAGCGGAGATGGGGTATGTGTGTATAAATGGGGGGGTGAGGGATGGGGTGGGGGGAGGAAGGGGGGAAGCAGAGGGGTATCCGGTTGAGATCGGTGTCGGCGGAACAGTTACATCTCACTCACCCTTTTTTATTTACGCTTGCCATTAAGAACATAAAAAAAGGAAAAAAAAAAGAAGAAAAAAAAAGACAGAAATCGACGTGTGGTGTGTGTGAGTGTGTGTATGTGGGGGGGGGAGGGGGGGGGATAGATTAAAGAAACCTGTACGACGGCACGATATGAACACACACACACACACACACACACACACACACACACACACACACACACAGATCTCCTCTCTCTCTCTCTCTCTCTCCTTCTCTCTCTCTCTCTCTCTCTCTCTCTCTCTCTCGTCTCTGTCTCTCTCTGTGTACACGTTCAGGTCGTTCACCACCGGGCCATTCTTCGAAGATCCTTCATGTCAATCAAAAATCCGAGACAAGGGAAGTCACTGTAGCACATCCTCACCGATTTAGATTCCCAATAATTGTTTCCCATTTGCGTTATCTCTGGCCATGAAAAGAAAAGGTCAGGATCATTCAGTCAGTGGAAGTGATATGGTAATTTGACGCAAAGGACCTACACTGACCGACTGACTTCTACCTAAACCAAACATCCACGGGTCTACATGCACATTTAGCACACACACACACACCACACACACACACACACACACACACACACACACACACATACCACACACACGCACACACACACATACACACACACACGCGCGCGCGCGAGCGCGCGCACATACACACGCACACACACACACACACAACACACACACACACACACACACCGCACACACACACACACACACACACACACACACACACACACACACACACACACTGCTGGAACTGCTGCTGACCTTGACCGAGGTGTAATCCTCCCCACACCTGAACAGCTTGCGGACAGCCTCGGGCAGGAAACAGCACAGATGATCACAGAAAGAGATGAGATAACGGGGATGTACCTCCCCCTCCTTGTTCCCTCCTGTCATCATCATCATCACCATCATCATCATCATCAACATCATCATCTTCATTATGACAGAAAACAGCACAGATGATCACAGAAAGAGATGAGATAGCGGGGATGTACCTCCCCCCTCCTTGTTCCCTCCTGTCATCATCATCATGATCATCATCATCATCATCATCATCATCATCATCATCATCATCATCACCATCACCATCATCATCATGACAGAAAACAGCACAGATGATCACAGAAAGAGATGAGATAGCGGAGATGTGTACCCATCCCCCCTCCTTGTTCCCTCCTGTCATCATCATCATCATCATCATCATCATCATCACCATCACCATCACCCATCATCATCATGACAGAAAACAGCACAGATGATCACAGAAAGAGATGAGATAGCGGAGATGTACCCCCCCCCCCTCCTTGTTCCCTCCTGTCATCATCATCATCATCATCATCATCATCATCATCATCATCATGACTGAAAACAGCACAGATGATCACAGAAAGAGATGAGATAGCAGGGATGTACCTCCCCCTCCTTTTCCCTCCTGTCATCATCATCATCATCATCATCATCATCATCATCATCACCACCATCATCATCATCATCAACAAATAAGATAATAGATAAACATAGTAATCGATAACTAATCAAGAAAGACAAGAGGGAAGGGGGAAAGGGAGGAGTGGCAAATCACGCAATAAACGACTGTAAGAAATAGTAGGTCATCAGAAAGACTGGAAGGAAAGAGGAAAAGAAAATAAGCGATGATATCGTGTAGGAGATAATGAGTAGTTAGGAAAGACTGAAAGGAATGAAGAAAGAAACGAGTACGTGCCAAAAGTAAGTAATTAAGAAAGAAAGACAGGAAGACAGAAGGAAAGAACGCCGCCGAGTGATATCATAATAAGCACATAAAATCATTGATTCAGAAATCAAGAAAGGAAGACACGAAAAGCAAACAAACAAACAAAAAACAACAAACAATATGATCAGCATGTATATATTATATATCAAATGATATTAAACCTGAAAAAAAAAAAAAATGAGTAACAACAGGAAAAACTCCTATCCCTGCAAACCATTGATGATTGGGAATTAACAATAACTGGCTTAGAAGCAGGGGTGGAACAAAGGGAATGAAAACAAGAAGCTAATTCTGGAACAAAAACAAAGTGCACGAAATAAGTAATGAAAAAAGAAAATGCGAAAAACAAAATGCAAGAAATAGGTAATGAAAAAAAAGAAATGGCGAAAAAAACAAAGTGCGAGGAATAAATTATGAAAAAAGAAAGGGCGAAATACAAAGTGCAAGAAATAAGTAATGAAAACAAGAAAGGGCGAAAAAAAACAAAGTGCACGAAATAAGTAATGAAAAAAAAAAAAAAAAAAAAAAGCGAAAAAACAAAGTGCGAGAATAAATTATGAAAAAAAAGAAAGGGCGAAAAACAAAGTGCACGAAATAAGTAATGAAAAAAAAAAAAAAAAAGAAAAAGCGAAAAACAAAGTGCACGAAATAATGAATGAAAAAAAAAAAAAAAAAATGAAGGGCGACAAAGTGCACGAAAAAAAAAAAAAAAAAAAATGAAGGGCGACAAAGTGCACACACACACACACAAAAAAATGGCGAAAATCAAAATATGCACGAAACAAGTAATGAAAAAAGGGGGAAAAAACAAAGTGCGAGGAATAACTACTGAGAAAAAGGAACGGGGAAGAACAAAGTGGGAGGAATAAGGAATGAAAAAACGGGGAAGTGCCAAAAAACATAGTGCAAGAAATAAGTAATGAAAAAACAAGAAAAAACGAAAAACAAAGTGCACGAAATAATCAATGAAAAGAAAAGGAAGGGCGAGAAACAAAGTGCAAAAAAATAAGTAATGAAAAAAGAAAAGAGCGAAAAAACAACAAACAACAGCAACAACAACAACAACAACAAAAGACAAAAAAAAAAAAAAAAAGAAAGGGCGGAAAACAAAGTGCAAGAAATAAGTAATGAAACAAGAAAGGATGAAAAACAAAGTGCACGAAATAAGTAACGAAAAAAAAGGAAGGGTGAAAAACAAAGTGAACGAAATAAGTAATGAAAACAAGGAAGGGCGAAAAAAACAAAGTGCACGAAATAAGTAATGAAGAAAAGGAAGGGTGAAAAACAAAGTGCAAAGAATGAATAATGAAAACAAGAAAGGGGGAAAAACAAAGTGCAAGAAATCAGTAATGAAAAAAAAGAAAGGGCGAAAAACAAAGTGCACGAAATAAGTAATGAAAAAAAGAAAGGGCGAGAAACAAAGTGCACGCAATAAGTAATGAAAAAAAAGAAAGGGGGCGAAAAAAAGGGCGAAAAACAAAGTGCAAAAAATAGGTAATCAAAACAAGAAAGGACGAAAAACAAAGTGCAAGAAATAAGTAATGAAAACAAGAAAGGGCGAAAAAACAAAGTGCGAGAAAAAAGTGATGAAAAAGGGGGCGAAAAAAACAAAGTGCACGAAATAAGTAATGAAAATAAAAAGGAAGGGCGAAAAACAAAGTGCAAGAAATAAGTAATGAAAACAAGAAAGGGCGAAAAACAAAGTGCAGAAAATAAGTCAAGAAAAAAGGAAAGGGGCCAAAAAAAAAAAAAAAAAAAAAAAAAAAAAAAAAGAAAAGGAGAAAAAAAAAAGTGCAAGAAATTAAGTAAAGAAAAAAAAAGAAAGGGCTAAAAATAAAACAAAAAAAGGCGAAAAGCACAGTGCAAGTATTAAGTAAAGAAAAGAAAATAGGGCGAAAAAGAAAGTGCAAGAAATCAGTAATAAAAAAAGAATGGGCGAAACGCAAAGTCACGAACAGTGTGACGACGCTGATGACACAGCCCAGAATGATGGTGACGATGACACCAATGGGACTCAGCAGCTGGTAGGACAGTGTGTACATCACCTCTACACCCTGCCTGTAACACACAGCACAATGTTGTGTGTTTTTTATCATACATCAGTCAATACACTGTACAATGTTCTGTATGTTTATCATACATCAGTCAATGGTAGGACAGTGTGTACATCACCTCTACACCCTGCCTGCAGCACACAGCACAATGTTCTCTGTGTTCATTATACATCAGTCAACACACAGCACAGTGTTCTGTATGTTTATCATACATCAGTGAATGGCAGGACAGTGCGTACATCACCTCTTCACCTTGCCTGAAACACACAGCACAGTGTTCTGTATGTTTATCATACATCCGTCAATGGTGCAACACACAGCACAGTGTTCTGTATGTTTATCATACATCCGTCAATGGTGCAACACACATCACAGTGTTCTGTATGTTTATCATACATCCGTCAATGGTGTGCACACAGCACAATGTTCTTCATGTTTATCATACATCATTTAACACAGAGCACAACATTCTGTATGTTTTATCATACATCAATCAACACACAGCACAGTGTTCTGTATGTTTATCATACACCAGTAAATGGTAGGACAGGGTGTACTCTATACCATGCCTGCAACACGCCATACCCGGTCAGGTGACCGCGCGCACGTGCAAACCTCAAATACAGGCATGCGCACGTACGTGCGCACACAGACACACATTCTGCCATAACAGAAACTGTTTCTCTATGATAAGCGATGTTCGTTGTTGTGACGAAGTAGACATTACCACATCACCACCCTTACCATCCCCCCCCCCCCCCCCCCCCCCCCCCCCCCCCCCCTTCCCCAGCATTCTCTCTTTCTCTTATGGGTTATTCACATCAGTTAATCACTGTTCGTTTTCATATCACTCCACGCCCCCTCCTCCGCCCCCCCCCCCCTCCCCTCCAGCAACCACCCTCACGTGACTAAACTCTTAATGGTGAACGGCACTGGGGGCCGGAATAGCTCGGTTGGTAGAGCGCCGAACTCATGATCCTGGGGTTGCGGGTTCGAATTTCGGTACAGGGGGATTTTTCTCTCGGAGTTAACATTGGTTTTGACTCCATTCCCTACGCGGTCCTTCGAATGAGGCTATAAATCGAGGTTGCGTGTGTGAACGCACGCACATCTTGCACACACGTAAAATCCCATCACACAACTTTCGGAAGAGAAGGCCAGTTTGGCCGTTGGTATGGATGAAACGTTACACATAGCAGGCACCTTCCCCAAAGATGGAGTATGGCTGCCTTAATGGCGGGATATAAAACGGTCATACACACAAATTCCACTGCCTGTCTATACAGGCAGTGTCCGCAGGAGTACCAGTCTGCGTATGAAGAAAGAAGAAAGGAAGAAAGAAAGAAAGAAAGAAAGAACGGCACTTCATGATGACCAAGCAGAAAGATGACAAAACTTAGACCTGTTTCCTGTCTCAAGTTTTGTTTTCTCTTTCAACGATTTCCCTTACTACATTCCAAGTCAAGTTGTGTGTATGAAATTTACCCAACTTCACTGTTCCAGTCTGTTCATTTGGTTTTCTGGCTCATCCCTGTTTCAGTTTTGTCCATCAATGTGAAGCGCAAGAAGTCTTGAGAAGCAAATCTTAGGGAAAATTTCATTATAAGCCATTACTGATGAGAATCTTAGGTAAATCCCGAAAAAAAAAATTGGCCAGTTTCCAGTGTGCTTGTTCTGGAAGGATGCTCCTTCCATCACTGGTGCCAGAGATGAGATTATCCATGTCATTCCTGCATTGCCAAGATCAAGATACAAACCAGTGACATTATACGGAACTCAGACAGACGACCATCTTGCCCAACGCGGGTAAGCTGTACTACTATATGTGGTCATCGTTTGTGGTGAGACAAGCAAGTTCAAGTTGCTTGAAATCAACACAGAAAGCAGACTTCATACTTTTAGCGATGACTGATCGAACACACACACACACACACACACACACACACACACACACACACACACACACACACCTGATAAATACATCGTAAATCTTGTATTGTTGCCAGTTAATTAGAAAGCAGGTGGTCACCACTGGAAAGTCCTACACGGATGAATCAAACGAATTAAGACGTACTTTAAGTCGTCGTCAAAAAACAAGACATCATAATTATGTGCAAACGTCCCAAGCTGATAACGCATGTTTGAAACAATCAGTGTTGAGACACCACCTGTCAGTCTAGCAAAATGGGGAACGATAGCAAAGCGTCAACATCAAACTGGGTAGCTAGCAGCAACAAAGACAGCTACTCTAGAACCTTATTCAAGAATACCCTCTGCCAATAACAACGTTTTCGTCCCTGTCGACTCGTTCCTCTCCGCGTATCAGCATCTCCCGCCCCCCCCCCCCCCCCCCCTCCTCTCTCTACCACCTCGCATATTCCCCCACCCTTCCCCAACAAAAAGAGCAGTAATTGGAAAAAGCATATTGGCATAATCTTATGCTGTATGCGCTCTGTGCCCATGGTGTTGGACTCTTTCACCCAAACTGAGCGCTGTAGCCTAGTTGTTTGAATTCGATTTGCATGTTTGCCTTGTCAAGCAAATCTGCCTGCCTCTCTCCTTCTCCAGTGGTCCTACGCAGTCTTGGCCCTTCATTTTCCTGTGTTATATGTTGAGCGAGTCCGTAGGGGACACACGTGTCCTCTTGGTCACATATGAAACGATGTTGAATGGCACAACAAGCCAACATTCTCCATGTTTCAGAGTCATTTCCCCTAAGCTATACGCACAGCAGGGTTCAGCTTTAGCTGTTATCCTCTAACATGTAAACATATTTTGTCCAGCATTCTCTCCCTTTTGTCATTTTATCATAAATGTTTGTTTGTTTTTTTTTTTCAACACTGTGTGTACTCAGACAACTCACGGCTTGTTTTTCTGCGCGCCAGCACAGTCGTGGATTCCAGACCAGAAGCTGCAACTGTGGAATAAAGGTCAAGGCCATCAAACTGAAAGCCGTTGACGACGTCGTTCTCATAGTGAGAGCCGTTCAAAAGGGCGTCG
>JADBJO010005618.1:10000-12500 GCA_016801955.1 Conus betulinus | reverse complement strand
GACAGACCAGCAGGAAGAAGGGGGTGGAGTGTACAGTGAGAGACAAGCACCCAGGCCTACCGCACACTTTGGCAATGACTGTGGCTTTGAACTCTGACACCTCCCCGATCCTGGGCTTGATGAAGTCCGCCCACACCAGGGCTGACAGACTGTTCAGACCTGATGACAGAGTACTGCACACCCATCCATCCATCATTCCGTCATCGTCAATCACTCAATCTGATAGTGACGTCGTCAAGCAACCAACCAGACTAAAAAAAAAAGGAAAAAAAAAAGAGCGCTGAAACAACAAACAATAGAGAAAAAAGAGAATAAGGACAAATGTGACGGACCAAATTTTTGTCCGGTCACAAATTGCGGAAACAATTCTGAGGTGGCAAAAATTTTCCTGTTCACCGTTTGACCCGTTTACCTGACAGCTACTCACCTGTGTTTTGTGTCAGTCGGGTAAGGGAGGATTTCCGTTCAGTCTCTACAGAATGCCGGCACAGAGGTGGATGAGGAGAATGGAGTGAGTAGATGAAAGAAAGGATATGCATACTTACATGTGTACGTAGAAAAGTAATCTAGTTAAATCAATGTGTTATTGAAAAAAAAAGTGATGTTTATCTTTTCCCTACAGTATTCTAATGATGTGAGTGTTGGTGAGCTCTGGAAGTGAGCAATGAAAATTATTGTGTATAAATTATTGGAAAATGTATTTTTGATTCCTGTTGTGGACATGTTTAGTGATTTTAATTTGGAAAGATAAAAAACATCTTGATAAAAAGGGACAAAAGGAAATCATTCCGTTATATGCAATAATTGCATCCTTGGTATTTTGAAAGGGGTTACGAAAGGATATCCTTTTCTTCAATGCAGTTTCTCATGGTGTTAATCGAGGAATTTTTCTATTGCAATGCACTCACTGCATCGAAACTTTGTAGATTCTATTATGGGTATTTCCCCCCGAATTCCAGTGAAATGTATTATGTGAAGAGTGACTGCTATGACAAACATGAACGATCAATATGTAGAAAGCAGGCTAGATAATCAAGACAGCTATCAGTTCCCCAGGTGTCGGTGAAGCCCCCGTGTCCGACCTGGACCTGACTGCCAACCGGGTGTGGGTGCAGCCCGTGCCCAGCCGCTGTCTCCACCCAGAGGGATGTGGAGAGGCGGACCGCGTGGTCAGTAGACATCGTGTGTGTTAAAGGGCTTCAGAGTTTGCCGTCGGGACGACGACGTGTGTTTCTCCTGTTGTGACGGAGTCCCTTAAAGGACTCCAAACGAACTGATCCCGTGGGCGGCTGTTGAATCTCTTCTGTTGTGTGGGAGTCCCTGGAAGGACTCCACGAACTGGAGAATGATCATCCTCGAGATCGTGGGCACCAAAGGAAAGAAGAAGAACCGCTTCCATGGCGGCTTTTGAATTTCTTCTGTTGTGTGCGAGTCCCTTGAAGGACTCCACGAACTGCTTCCGTGGGCGGCTTTTGAATTTCTTCTGTTGTGTGGGAGTCCCTTGAAGGACTCCACGAACTGCTTCCGTGGGCGGCTTTTGAATTTCTTCTGTTGTGTGGGAGTCCCTTGAAGGACTCCACGAACTGCTTCCGTGGGCGGCTTTTGAATTTCTTCTGTTGTGTGGGAGTCCCTTGAAGGACTCCACCAACTGCTTCCGTGGGCCGCATTTGAATTTCTCCTGTTGTGTGGGAGTCCCTTGAAGGACTCCACCAACTGCTTCCGTGGGCGGCTTTTGTGCTGTGAGAGGACTGTGTGTCTTGGGCCGGACGCGGCCAAGTGCATGAACCGTCTGTGGTGACACTGCTGTGGGTGCCAGCCTGGCCTGTGCAAGAGAAAAAAAAAAAACACCTACATGTTTGATATGTCAGTATAGTACCGTGTGCTTTTGCGCGCCCTTGGTGGTGGTGGCGGGAGTTTATCGATGTGCCTGCTTTCGTTTACTGTGTAACATGGTTTGTTGTGAGTTAATGGTTCGGCAGCAAACGAAAAGGAAGAAACTTAACTTGCTTCTTCATCTTCTTCCAGTGATGTCCACCTGCCGAGTAATCGGCAATTATTGACATGCTGGCCTGCTGCCTGGCTATCTATGTGGGTGTGGGTGTGGTGTGGGTGTGTGTAGGGAAAAAGACGTACACGCATCCAAACGTCTTCAGGTGAGAGTCAGACAGAAAAACACGCACGCGCACCGTCCGCAACTACAAGAAAAGGGGAGCAAAGGAGAAAGAAATGATCAACGCACTTCCAAAAACGGCAACAACAGTAACAACAACACAACAACAACAACGATAACGACAACGACAAGAACAGTAGCAGCAGCAGCAGCAGCAGAACAAGAACAGCCACTACCACCACCACCAGCACCATCAACAACCACCACCACCACTACCACCACCAACGACAATAACAACTACGACAGCTGCTAACGGTTTTTAAACGAATATGTACGTCTATATATCAATATCTGTATCAATAGTTATGTCTGTCTGTCTATCTATCTGTC
>JADBJO010005618.1:0-5000 GCA_016801955.1 Conus betulinus | reverse complement strand
ATATCAGAAAGTGTGACGTACTGTTGGGTCCGGGTCAAAGCTGGAAAGAAAAAACGAAAAAAAGAATCAGAAAGTGTGACGTACTGTTGGGTCCGGGTCCAGAAAAGCTGAAGAAGAAAAAAAAAAAAAAAAGATATCAGAAAGTGTGACGTACTGTTGGGGGTCCGGGTCAAAGCTGGAAAGAAAACGAAAATAAAGATATCTTTCGGTTCTTCGCTGTGACTGAAGAGCAGAGAAGAAAGAAGAGAAGAAGAAGAAGAAGAAGAAGAAGAAGAAAGAAGGAGAAAGAGAAGGAGAGAGAAGAAGAAGAATAAGAAGAAGAATGAGGAGGAGGAGGAGGAGGAGGAGGAGAAGAAGAAGAAGAGAATAAGGAAGAAGAAGAAGCAAGAAGAAGAGAAGAAGAAGAAGAAGAAGAAAGAAGAAGAAAGAAAGACGATGAAGAAAAGAATGGAGACGGTGAAGATGGTGATGGTAATTGATGACGGGGAGAAAAAAAAGAAGAAAAAAGTGCCAGAAGCAGACCAACGATGGAGAGAAAGAAAAAGAAAAGAAAAAGAGAAGAAGGTAAATAAGAGGGGAAATAATAACGGAAATGAAGAAGATGCTGATGCTGATGCTGCTTCTGATAATGATAATGAAAAATGATGATGATGATGGTGGTGGTAGTCGTGGTGTCTGATCTCGAAAAGAAAACGGTGAAAAAAAAATAAAGACGCAGAATATCGACGATGTAGAGGACGAAGTAGAGAAAGACAGGAAAAAAGAAGAAAGAAAAAGCAAGAAGAAGAAGAAGAATAAAGAAGAAGAAGAAGGGAAGAAGAAGAAGAAGAAGAAGATAAAATGTAAGTGAAGAAAGGAGAAGAATGAAGAAGAAGGAGGAGGAGGAGGAGGAGGGGGAGGAGGGGGAGGAGGAGGAGGAGGAAGAAGAAGAAGAAGAAGAAGAAGAAGAAGAAGAAGCCATCACCATCACAAACAAACACCGCTACCACCACACTATCACCATCACCAAAGCGCCAGCAGCAACACCACCATCACCACCACCAACAGTGGCAGAAAAGACCATTAAACAAGGATATCAGTTCCACAAAGCAAGTAATCGCGTAAATTCATACAAAACTAGACTACATACATGTGAGCGAATCAGTGTTCAATCACAATGAGTGAATAAGAGTGCTTTTACAGTTGGTGAATCAGATTACAATTACAAAGAGCGAATCAGGATGTAATTACAGACGGTGAATCAGATAGCAATTAAAAAGAGTGAATCAGGATATAATTGCAGAGACTGAATCAGGGCACGAAGTACATTTAGTCAATGAAGATACAATTACGGCAAGCGAAACAGTCGACAAAATTGGCGAATTAATCCGGGTATAATCACTGTGAGCAAGTCGGGGTACAGTTACAAGACATGACTTTGAATACAATCACAACCAAAGAATCAGCATACAATCACATCACACGTCATTGAAACAGAGTGCAATTCCAACTCACTCGCTGTGATTGTACTCTTAATTCAAGAGACCATAGCACACCGCTCCACACAGTATCACAGTATCGCGAATCACAGTACAATGACATTGAACGAATCAGAGTACAATGACACTGAACGAATCAGAGTACAATGACACTGAATGAATCAGAGTACAATGACACTGAACGAATCAGAGTACAATGACACTGAATAAATCAGAGTACAATGACACTGAATGAATCAGAGTACAATGACATTGAATGAATCAGTATACAATGACATTGAATGAATCAGAATACAATGACACTGACACTGACGAATCAGAGTACAACGACACTGACTGAACGAATACAATGAAGTGAACGAATTCAATTCACACTGAACGAATCAGTGTACAACCACGAAGAGCGAATCAGGCTGCAAAGCCAATAAGAAAATCAGAGTACAATCACAATGAGCGAGTTCAGGTAGAATGATTACAGCGAGTCGAGGTATACTCACAGTGGGATAGCTTCCAGGTACAATCACAAGGGGTGAGTCAGTGTACACTGATTAAAGCGAGTGACTCATAAATGCGCGATCACAGACATTGAATCAGATTATTACAACCACGCTGAGTGAATCGGGGTTACAATCACAGAGAGAGAGAGAGAACCAGGTACAACAGCAGACGGTGAATTAGGTCACAATTACATTGAGTGAACCAGGGTGCCATCCCATTGAGTGGACCAGGGTGCCATCCCATGGAGTGAACCAGGGTGCCATGACCCATTGAGTGAACCAGGGTGCCATCCCATTGAGTGGACCAGGGTGCCATCCCATGGAGTGGACCAGGTGCCATCCCATTGAGTGAACCAGGGTGCCATCCCATTGAGTGAACCAGAGTGCCATCCCATTCAGTGAACCAGGACGCCGTCCCATTCAGTGGACCAGGGTTCCATCCCATTGAGTGAACCAGGGTGCCGTCCCATTCCGTGAACCAGGGTGCCATCCCATTCAGTGAACCAGGATGCCATCCCATTGAGTGAACCAGGGTGCAATCCCATTCAGTGAACCAGGGTTCCATCCCATTGAGTGAACCAGGGTGCCATCCCATTGAGTGAACCAGGGTGCTATCCTATCAGTAAACCAGGGTGCCATCCCATTGAGTGGACCAGGGCGCTATCCCATTCAGTGAACCAGGGTGCCATCCCATTCAGTGAACCAGGGTGCTATCCCATTCAGTGAACCAGGGTGCTATCCCATTCAGTGAACCAGGATGCCATCCCATTGAGTGAACCAGGGTGCAATCCCATTCAGTGAACCAGGGTGCCATCCCATTGAGTGGAACCAGGGTACCATCCCATTGAGTGGACCAGCGTGCTATCCCATTCAGTGAACCAGGGTGCTATCCCATTGAGTGAACCGGGGTGCCATCCCATTGAGTGAACCAGGGTGCTATCCCATTGAGTGAACCAGGGTGCTATCCCATTGAGTGAACCAGGGTGCCATCCCATTCAGTGAACCAGGGTGTCATCCCATTCAGTGAATCAGAATGCATCCCATTCAGTGAACCAGGGTGCTATCCCATTCAGTGAACCAGGGTGCCATCCCATTGAGTGAACCAGGGTGCTATCCCATTCAGTGAACCAGGGTGCCATCCCATTGAGTGAACCAGGGGTGCCAATCCCATTCAGTGAACCAGGGTGCCATCCCATTCAGTGAACCAGGGTGCCATCCCATTAAGTGAACCAGGGTGCCATCCCATTCAGTGAACCAGGGTGCCATCCCATTCAGTGAACCAGGGTGCCATCCCATTGAGTGGACCAGGGTGCCATCCCATTCAGTGAACCAGGATGCCATCCCATTGAGTGAACCAGGGTGCCATCCCATTGAGTGAACCAGGGTGCATCCATTCAGTAAACCAGGGGTGCCATCCCATTCAGTGAACCAGGGTGCCATCCCATTCAGTGAACCAGGGGTGCCATCCCATTCAGTGAACCAGGGTGCCATCCCATTCAGTGAACCAGGGTGCCATCCCATTGAGTGAACCAGGATGCCATCCCATTCAGTGAACCAGGGTGCCATCCCATTCAGTGAACCAGGGTGCCATCCCATTCAGTGAACCAGGGTGCCATCCCATTCAGTGAACCAGGATGCTATCCCATTCAGTGAACCAGGGTGCCATCCCATTCAGTGAACAGGGGGTGCATCCCATTCAGTGAACCAGGGTGCCATCCCATTCCAGGGTGCTATCCCATTCAGTGAACCAGGGTGCCATCCCATTCAGTGAACCAGGGTGCCATTCCATTCAGTGAACCAGGGTGCCATTCCCATTGAGTGAACCAGAGTGCCATCCCATTCAGTGAACCAGGGTGCCATCCCATTGAGTGAACCAGGGTGCCATCCCATTGAGTGGACCAGCGTGCTCTCCCATTCAGTGAACCAGAGTGCCATCACATTGAGTGAACCAGGGTGCCATCCCATTCAGTGAACCAGGGTGCCATCCCATTCAGTGAACCAGGGTGCCATCCCATTCAGTGAACCAGGGTGCCATCCCATTCAGTGAACCAGGTGCCATCCCATTGAGTGGACCAGGGTGCCATCCCATTCAGTGAACCAGGATGCCATCCCATTCAGCGAACCAGGGTGCCATCCCATTCAGTGGACCAGGGTGCTATCCCATTCAGTGAACCAGGGTGCCATCCCATTCAGTGAACCAGGGTGCTATCCCGTTCAGTGAACCAGGGTGCCATCCCATTCAGTGAACCAGCGTGCTCTACCATTCAGTGAACCAGGGTGCCATCCCATTGAGTGAACCAGGATGCCATCCAATTGAGTGAACCAGGGTGCCATCCCATTCAGTGAACCAGGGTGCTATCCCATTCAGTGAACCAGGGGTGCCATCCCATTCAGTGAACCAGGATGCTATCCCATTCACTGAACCAGGGTGCTATCCCATTCAGTGAACCAGGGTGCCATTCCCATTCAGTGAACCAGGGTGCCATTCCATTGAGTGGACCAGAGTACCATCCCATTCAGTGAGCCACGGTGCCATCCCATTGAGTGAACCAGGGTACCATCCCATTGAGTGGACCAGGGTGCCATCCCATTCAGTGAACCAGAGTGCCATCACGTTGAGTGAACCAGGGTGCCATCCCATTGAGTGAACCAGGGTGCCATTCCATTGAGTGAACCAGGGTGCCATTTCATTGAGTGAACCAGGGTGCCATTCCATTGAGTGGAACCAGGGTTTAATCACAGAGAGAAATCAAGGTGCAGTCAGGGAGAGTGAATCCGGACACAACAATCATAGGACTGGAATCAGAGAACACTCATCGTGAATGAGCCAGGGCATGAACGGGTGAGAGTGGCTCAGGGTACGATCGCAAAGAGTGACTCAGGACACAAACACAGGGAGTAGAATGAGGACACAGACACAGGGAGTAGAATGAGGACACAGACACACAGGGAGTAGAATGAGGACACAGACACAGGGGGAGTAGAATGAGGACACAAACACGGGGAGTAGAATGAGGACACACAA
>JADBJO010005617.1:115000-156836 GCA_016801955.1 Conus betulinus | reverse complement strand
GTCTCTCATCTTCTATTTAACCATGTGAAGAAAGAAGAACCCAAGTCTTGCAAGAACAGACGAAGCCTAATGCGTCTTTCACATATGCTAGAGGCTAATAGATTCTCTAGGTAGACGATGTGGCAAGTGATTCATAACATAAATCTTAGCGGCGAGCCCATAAGTACACAAATAAGCAAAACCCCGTAATGGCAAACACCGACAGATCTAGTGAAGCCAAGTTGCACCGGCACCTGTGGATAGGGATGCCTGCCGCGTGGACGGGCCAGCCGTTAGTTTGTTCAGTCGAGGACAAGGGAGCCTGCCGAGCGGAGGCGGAAAACGAGGAAGAAGGGACCGTGACGAAGAAAGCGTGTCAAAGAATCCAGTCGATGGGCAAGTGACCGCGGGGTAAAAACTGAGGCGTTTTTGACCCCAACAGCCCAGAGCCGGTCGGGCCGCGACAATGGCAGTTACAACACGTTCATGCCCGCCTACTGGACTCTGTAAGTTAGAGTGAACGACAACTCTAGCTCAGGTGGTAGCTGACAAAGGGCCGTTAGACTTGAATGAGGCGTGACGAGAGAGAGAGAGACGAGAAGCGGACCGAGGAGAGGAGTTGAGAGAGAAGCGAGAGAATGTGGGTGCGGGGGGGGAGAGAACACCCACAGAAAGAAAAAGAGAGAAAGTGTCCAGGTGTGGGGTGTGTGTGTGTTGAAGTCACCTCAAAAAAAGAAAGGAAAAAAAGAAAGAAAAAAACATTCGCACACACCCGTTAAAGTACACCCCAAAATACATCGGAAACTTTGCTAAAAAATCTGTCTTCTGTAAAACTTTAGATTAAAATGAAATGTGTTATGTATTAATCTCTCTCAGAAATCCACAGATCACGTCAGGTGGGACACTCTCTGAACAAGGTTTTCATGGAGCCTGCTGTAAAAGCTTGTCGCACGTCATGCCTGTCCCAACCCTCTCCAAAACATGTTTCACTGCGAGTAGTTCAGGGCGTGGAATGCACCACGGAGCTTCTTCACCTTTCCAAAGATAAGAATAGGTGTAAAAGGAGTGGCCTGTATGCAAACGCACAAGACTGTTTCTCCCTCACGACCGCCTCAGGAACATGCTTTAAAAAAAACCTAACTCTTTCAGGTTTGGGCGGACTTTAAATAGTTTATAATATTTGTCTGCAAAGTTCCATTCCTCTTGCCAGAGGTCTTTGACGTAATCCTGGGCTTTGGGTTTCAGATCAGTGTGGGGGATAGACAATCTGCTGAACTCTCTCCTTGTGGCAGTCTTGGCAAGTTGATCAACCACTCGTTGCCTGGGAATGCCCACATGGGCGGGAACCAAAGCTTCCATGTCATGAGTAAATATGTATTATCTGCAATAATGCATCATCTGCCAGAAATAACGATTTATATACTGATGAAATAGATTACGTGCTATAATGAATTACTTACGTTACAACTAAATTTGTTTTGAGTCATACGAATACTATAATTGAGATAAATGATTAATTGTCTGTGTAAATAAATCATTATTTACGTGTATGCTGTTTGTTTTTGTTTTTTTTTTTTTGTTTGTTGTTTTTTTTTTCTGTAGATAATGCGCTGTTTTACTTATTAAATAGGTAAATTTTGAAGGAAAAAAAAACACCTTTTTACAGATATAATGATTTTTGTTGATGTTCGTAAACTATATGACCCATATATATACCTGTAAGATGAATTATTACGTGTGCATTTTTTTTTTTTTATCTAAGTACGTAATCATTCAGGAGATTCCTCTAAATAATTATACGTGAAAAACACACACCATCATACGCTCAGCTCTCAAAAATCACCAAATAACCATTTAACAACCACGAATGCCATACTCAACCAATATGAAAGCTAGCCCTTATCAAAAAACTACATGACTTTCATCAGCAAGTTAATGAAACACTATTAGACGGAGTGGTTTCTGTGGGCGTTGCCGAGTTGAAATCACTTTCGTGTTCACCGTCAAAAAACCAGAAGTTCGTAATCTGAAATTGAGAACACAACAACTATGGTGCCATGTATTTCGTTTAAAAGATATATTAAAGAAAAATTCGACTTGAAAAATATTCCAAATGAGATGAAAACCGAACTCGACTTTCTTTGCGCCCCCTGAGAGAGAGAGAGAGCGACCACCGTGAGGATATCTGTAGGAGAGAGGGAGGGACGGAGACAGAGAGAGACCCTTACCGAGTGATCCCCGCTAGAGCTTGATTGATCCCGTCTTTCTTTGGCCTTTTTGCCGCCCCCCCCCCCGTACCGCCCCGCTCGAGAGAGGACTTCGGAGAGTGACATTAAGTGTTGCGAGAGAGTGGAGACAGGAGAGACAGAAAGGGACAAGTACCCAGGATCTAGGAATTTTTGCTGTGAAGTGTGTGTTACTCAATTCGGTGCGAGATAATGTACCCCGGATTTACTGTTTTACATCACTTGGGTTTTGATTCCGACATCATCAACGCGATGATACTACTATCAAACTGCAAGTAAGTCTTTAGAACCAAACCGCCCTCAGCCCAGAGATAAACAACGTCTGTTACGTTCTGAATCACACCCCGTTGCGCCGAAAACAACAGCCTGTTGTCAGAATCGACCAAATCACCGCGAAACACGGCCTTTCGAAATCACAATTCACCGAACAACACGCCTTTTCGAATTTCACGGCCTGTCGACCGGACATGGGGCCAGAAATTTACAGAGCGTCCACTTTTTCGTGCTTTTGGGGAGACCCCGATCGTATTTCAAGTTCTTTCATCCTTATGTTGGCGCCCACGTGGGACTCCGATCCACATCAAACATATTCGGATTATGAATATTGTCTTGCTGTTCCTCTGCAGGATCTTACCCAGGAGGAGGGGCATCAAAGGCTTGGTGGTAACAGAGGTGCGTCAATGGTGGCTTACGGATCCTAGCCCGCTCTCACAGCCTGTATTTTATTTCTGCGGGATTGACAGTTAGCGCCTTACTACTAAACTCGGGACATTTGGGCGCTGTACGTATTCGCTCCCACACCGCGCACGTGGCGCACAGGCTATTACCAGGGTACACACCGCACGATGCTTGGATGCGGCCTTGGCTGCGAGGAAATACGAAACATTTTGCACCGGTTAGGTGGACAGCTTCACCCGAGTGAATGATGAATGACAAGTCGGCGCTCACCGCCGTTTGCTTCTGCGACGATTCTGCGAAGGTAAAAACGAACAGGCGTTGATAGAGAGCAAAGAACACGCGCGCCTAGGTGAATTCTTTTCAGCACCATGGCAGGCGATCGTAATGCCCTTCTAGCTGTTGGAGTGGAGGAATTAATCGATGCCCCCCATTTTCACCTGTCGGTACGCTACTACGACTACTACTACCGTTTATGCAACCAACGAATGCCGTCTGCGTTGCATTCATCTGCACCATGATAACGTTTACCATTGTTCATGCATCCAGAAAACGTTTGTCCGTTGTAAGACCAGGTACACGTTACCGTTGTTCATGCCACCAGACAACGTTACCATTGTTCAGCACCAGATAACGTTTACAATTGATTCAATGCACCATGGAAGAAAAAACGTACCACATGCACTGTCAGTTGCATGAAACTGGGCAAGTCATGGACTGTTCATGAACAAAAAACGTTACCACTGTTCACAAAACATTGCCACTGTTCGCATATGCACTGTCGGAACACAAAACCAGGGTACCCACAGATCATGGCATGCTCATGCACAGAAAAACGTTAAGCCACTATTAATGTACCACAAAACATAATTACCACTGTTCATGCACTGTTCGGGCACACAAAACGTTTCCGAATGTCCAGCAGGAGCCAACCGTTACTCCTGTTCGTGCACTTGCTCATGCACCAGGTAAAAACGTTACCACTGTTTACTGCACCATGCACCAGAAAACAGTTACCATTGGTCTGGAACATAAAACGGTTTACCACTTTCATGTACCACCACAAAACGTTTCCACTTTCTGCGCCAAGAAAAAGAGGTGACCACTGTTCAGCCTTGCAAATGCACAGAAAACGGTTAACGTTGGTTACACAACCAGAAAACTGTACCAGGGTCATGCACTGTTCATGCAGCACCAGAAAACGTTGCTACGAATAGGCAAAGAAAACTTTACACTGTTTCATGCCCTGTTTTTTGCCAAAAATTCTACTGGATAGCAGAAAACGTTACCACTGTTTCATGCTGGCATCTGGAACAGAGACGATACCGCGGTTCCGGCACTGTTCACAGCACACCGCAGAAACGTTTACCCCTTCACTGCACCAGACAGGTAGGGACTGTTCATGGCACCCAAACGGAGCACCACAAACGAGTTACCACTGTTCAATGCACAATTTCATGCAAACCGAGATCAGAGAAGATGCACTTTTGAAGTAGTAACTTTATTTTTTAGTCTTTTCCACAAAATTTTGTGATATGAGAGAGAGAAGAAGGAGAGAGAGAGAGAGAGAGGGAGAGAGAGAGAGAGAGAGAGAGAGAGAAGAGGAGTCGTGTGCCCTTACATAAGCGTGTGTATCGTGTGGTGTTTGCATATGCATGCATGCGCGTTTGGAAATGTGTGTGTGTGTGTGTGTGTGTTTGTGTGTGTTGTGTGTGTGTGCAGGTGTAGGTGTGTACATGTAATCACGGCCATAGACCGTCAAATCGTATAAACACATAACGGCGGACTATGTAACACACAAGAGGTAACTTTAAAAGTAAGATGAGTGTCAGAGGTGAAAACAATCAAATCACACATGTCCTAGAGGCCCACACTCACATAGAACATGATCTCTTGATGTTTGTTCCGCCACATGTGCATTTTGTTCAAGCATTGCATTCTAGTTCTGAGAGCATCGAGTTTTACTCGATAGAACGTTGAAACGAAAATTCTGTATTAATACATTCCACAGGTTTTTTTTTAGATGCTTTTTGACACAATCAGTAAAGAAAAGTTGATTATTTTGTGTTTTAACATAAGAACTACGGTTCTTCGGACTATTTCTAAAACAGTCCAAAGCCATTTGTTTTAACATTTGATGACACTCTCGTAAACTGAAGGCTATGTTTAAAGTTGTGAACACTTCAGTTTCAGCACCTCTTTCCACACATCTGTCTGCGAGTTCATTACCCAAGATTCCACAGTGTGAAGGAATCCAAAAAGAAAGTGAAATCAGTATATGTTTGGAGTAGCACCTCCACCTGACCATTAAAAAAAAAAAGAAACAAAAGCAAACAAAACAAAGAAGAAGAAGAAGAGAAGAAAAGAAAAAGGGAAAAAAAAACGATTGGTTTGGATTAGAATTACCACATGTAAGCGCCCATACACACAAAAGGATCAATACATACAAGAAAAAGATACACCCGAAGGTGATAGTGAGACCCAGAGAAGGACTGTCTGAACTGCAGAACCAATTACCCTGCGCCCACCATTTGGAAAACACACAGAGAGAGAGAGAGGAGAGAGAGAGAGAGAGAGAGAGAGAGAGAGAGAGAGAGACGGATCGATGACATATAGACCTCCGCCTACAGTCAGCTGTTATTTTGTCGCCGTGTCGCTCTGTCGTCACATCTTAACTACCAGTTTGTCGTCTTTCATCGCCGTTTTGTCGCCGCCGTTGTGCGCGTGTTTTGTCGCCGTTGTGCGCTGTTTTGTCGCCGTTGTGCGCTGTTTTGTCGCCGACGAAAAAGACGGCCAACCTGAGACAAAACAGCTCACTACCTCAATTAATCTCATGTATGTGAAAGTATGGAGTGTACCGAACTTGACTTTCGTCTTTTCCCTTCTTAGTTTATCCAACGCTTTGTCCAGAGTCCATTGTTGTTTCTGTGCTTCTTCATGAAAAGAGTAACGAAACCCAGTAACAGTACTCACAATTGATAAGGAAGCAAAAAATGCCTGAATAACTGACAGAAAAGGTAAAAAGAAAGCAGGAATCTGCATGGAAGGGTATTCAACCACTTTCGATAGTAATTAAAAGAACAAGATGCAAAGCATATCAAACGTATCCCAATTTATCTTGAATACGCTTGAGATATTCCACAATCACCAGAGGAAAAACCGTTTGCGGCCGTTATAGCCGTTAGTAACGGCCATTCTGGTAACATCGGCCATCATCTGTAACCCATAATGAACATACCTGCACATTTTGAGAGAAAGATCGGCGAAGCACTTCTGAGATTTTTCCATAAATTAGAAAACCCGTTATGGGCCGTCATAGCAAACAGTTTTCTTAACTAATAAATCAATGAGTCAATTCGATTTCCACAATGTTGCGATATTTTGATAATTTTCCCGCCCGATAGATGAAAGCTCAATCGAGACTTTCAATGCACCTCGATTACCATGAGACATTATCAATAAGTTCCGTTGCGATTTATTGGCATGTATTTGCGTACACAAGACGCGTTATTATTTCGATTATTCTAAATGTATTGTAAGAAGATAGCTTTAATTTAATTCCTGTCAGTCTGACTTTTAAAAAAAAAAAATTTTTTTTTGTTTGTTTTTTGTTTTTTTTTATAAAAAAATAGTTAAAACCACATCATTGCAACAGACTTTTCTCCTCCGGGAAAGTCTTCTGTCTGTAATGTTCGCGTCTATAGTTCGTGCTTACCAGGACCTTATTGATCGTATGACTGTGGTCAAACGAAGATGAGCAGTTTTACTGCTTTCTATCTCGCCACTGAGAAGTATCCTCTGCTACTTAGTAATGTGATTTCTGTTTGTGGGTTGGTTCCCTCCTTCTTACCTGTTATACATTGTGTATTCACTCCACCCTCCGTTGAGAAATCCTTCACATTACTAAGCGAGCGTCGTGCCGGACATCCAGGTTTTCTGTCACGTGCTCCACCGACCAATTCCATGTTCTGCACAACACTAAAATACTATCTGCTCCTTGAACTTGTGCTGCCGGCCCCGCGAGCCGCTTTGCGTTTCGTTTAACACACTATATTTAACAACAAAAACCCCACCCTAAACATTATACCTACGATATACCCCCCCACAAATGCTCCAACACGATCCGGACCCGACAACTCATCACCACACCTTCTAACTACACCAACCTGACCCATCACAGCTTACTATAATTCAGTAGTCACTCAGCCATTGCAACTCATCACGAACACACCTAGTCCCGCTTTCTTGCGCATTACCGAATTATCAGTCATGCTTCGAAAATGGTCCGGTCCCACGCACCCACCCCAAATGTTGTCCACGGCACCGGACGCATTATTTTCCCCGACGTGAGCATATGTGCTGCCGTGCTACTGCCGCAACTATTAACCTCACAGCACAACAAACCATTAAACATAAACCCATAACACCAAAGACCCACTCCCTGTATCAACACTATACTAATTACACATCCCTTCACCCCCGCCCCCCCCACTTGGTTTCAGTCGCGCTGTTCTCCCTTCTCTCTCCTCTCTCCTCTCCTAGCAGTCTCTCTCCTCATCTCCCACCCTACTACACAAGACTACACCAACACACACCTTGCACCTCCTGTGCGGACTGCTATCTCTCTCATCTCTCTCTCTCTCTCTCTCAACACCCCAACACACACACAAAATTGTAACACTTGTCGGACTCTCATCTCTCATAGTTCTTTCTCTTCTCTCACTCCTCACCCCAACACACAAACACGACAGCACACAACCCAACACCAATCCAAACACACACTTTAGTACATGACACCTCTATGTTACCTTTTTTTTGCCCACTCCTCCGATCTTCTCCAATCTTTGCAGCGCTCTTACTCGCAACTACAACCCACACCTCACGCCATCTTTCTTAAATGGTACTGAAGACGAATGATTAAATTCTGTATTCCCTCAGTCCCTCTTACACCACACTCCCACCCCTTCACCCTGTTCCAGCTCCTTCAATATTTACCATACCGAAGGGATCCGAATTAATAGTGGAGTAGGTTTTTTTTTTTTTTTTGTAGTAAGTTCGCAGAAGCCAAGCGTCGTTCAACACCCAACGAGGAGTGCTTATACCCCCACCGGGACCGGACCCGCGCCGGCCTCTGTTTCCGGATGGCTGCCCTTGAATTGGTCAACGTACCACACACAAGCCTCAGAGAGAATAGTTACCCCCCCCACCCCCCCCCCCCCCGCACCCGCCTGTCACTTTCTCTGAAGAGGGCACTATCTCTCTTTACGACAACGCACAACCACCACGGTTCACTCCCTCTGTTTTCGTACTCATGGTTGGTTCCCAGCACTCTAGCGGCAGCGCCCTACCACTCTCACCACGGTGTGAATTACATTAACGGTTGGGCTGCAAAAGTGTCAATGTTATATTCGTACCATCACGCCTCTTGACTCGTTGTTTGTGATCCTGGGGGAGGGAGGGTGGGGGGGGGGAGGGCGCGTGTGAGGGGGTAGAAAAACTGGGCTCCCCTGGTTTTCCAGTGCCTGTGTGGAACATTTGCACCGCAAATGACAAACGTATCGCATTAATCGCGAAACCAAGAGGGACAACAAGCTTTGACAGAGCTGCTAACGTGTTTCACACTTGCAATCTGATGCACGCAGCACAGTCTCTGCCACACTGAGTAGCTCCCCAACCACGGAGAGTGCTTACTCTAAAGATTGAGTACAGGCCCCGATGGTAGGACCAGGGTTATGGTATCTCTCTCTCTCTCTCTCTCCGCTCTCTCTCTCTCTCTCTTTCTTAGCGGCCGCAGTTGAATATAGGCAGCCCCCACCAATTGCACACCCCCCGCCAGCGACTGAGCTCATTGAGCTCAAGTAATGCAAGTGTGTGTGTGTGTGGTGTGTGTGGTGTGTGTGTTTTTTTGTGGTGGTAGCGGGAAGGAAGGAGGGAGGCCTAATCCTACCTGCAATTGGTCTGTCTCAGTTACTCCCACCCTCTTTACTCCCCCCCCAGCACACTATGTCCAGGCACCCCCTCCCCAAAATTAAACTTGTGTAGGTGTCGTTGTATCTGCGGCGACACCTCCTCTGACGTGGGTCTCTCCATCCTTCATTTTCACCCAATTGCTACTTCGATTATTATTTTCTTTAAATCAGTTCACCCACACACCATGCGTTATCTGTAAGTATCACTGGAAACATTGGGTCACGTACTTTTGCCACGAATTTTTCTATGTACGGGCATTTGTATATAAAGTTTGTCTGGGGTTTGTTCATGTTCGTAATGTTATGGATTGAGCGTACTGACACTTCTCACACTGACAAAACTGATCACCGCTTCAGCAAGGCGGGAACACGTTGTGAAACACCGACCACACACACAAAAGAAAAACACATAACCAAAAAACCATTTATTATAGGTTTCTTTCTGTTCGTTTTTTTCAACAGGTCATATTTTGCGTGAAATATTACATCCTAACACTTTTTTTTAAGTAGACGCGTTAGGAGGATCTTCATATTGTTAGCGGTAGGTTAACTATAACATACACTGTTGAAGAGTTTAGCATTTTTGGAATGACCAAATAGAGAGAGGGGGGGGCGCTTCGCCGGGGGTGGTGCGCAGTGTGTTCATTTGTTTTGCATGTGGGTATGTGCGTTGCGCTGTGCAAGCGAGTTGTGTGTGTGTGTGTGTGTGCTGTGTGTGTGTCGTGTGTTGTGTGTGTGGTGGCCGTGCTCTGCGTGTGAATGCCGGGGAGTTGTGTGTGGTGTGTTGTGCTGTTGTGTGTGTAGTCGTGGGGTGCTGCTCTCGAGCATGGTGCAAGTAAAAAAACAGAATAAACGGTAGAGAGAGGGAGCGAGGGGGCCGCGTAGCGGGATAGTCGGGTGGGATGCGTTAACGATCAGACGGGAACAGAGAGCGGAACTGTAAATTCAACCTCACACAATTTAAGAGACGCGATACAATTACGGCATTACCAATAAAGAACAAAACGAATAAAGAAAAACATACAAATGGACCCCCCCGCATCACCGCCGATTTTTGCGAGATTACGCAGGCTCTGAGTCAGTGACACTGATATACTAAGATAAGTATTGCCTACAGCTTGTATTAGTTTTAAGTTCTTTCGCCCCAACACAGAACCGTAATGATAAGAAGAGCACACCCAGGAGTCTTTTTCCGTTGAGTGCTGATGGACTATTGGTTGTTTTTTTTTTTAATTAATAATATTGTGGCGGAAATAATGTGTTCGTAGTTCGCACCCGTGAGGGTACCTTGATGGCTTCGAAACCCAAAGATCGAAGTTCATTGGTGACCAGTGTTCTTCACCATATTGTGCTCGAAAATAGTAATTTGCCAGCGCTTATTGAATTCGGAGGATCACAGATTTTCCCCCAACTTTTCCCCCTAAAAACAGTCGAATAAGAAAGTTCAACCGCTATAAATACGCCTCATAATCTACAAAAGGTAGCAGTTATGTTTTTGTGACTCTCCATTATTCATGCAGAGTATTAGTGGGGGAAATGTTTATGTTACATTGTGTCCAAAATAGGCCCCCGCTTTAATTTCTTGTGGTTGTAACCTTTTTTTTTATTCAGCTCGGTAGGACTATCTTGCTGAGTTGTCTAGTTTCACCTGAATTTAAAATTTTATCTACACAAGAAGACAGATTGTAAGGTGATTGACTAACCCTTTCCTTTCGTGCTAAGGCTATTATTTCGATGATTTTTAGGTTTTCGACTCAACTAGTACTTCGAATCAAACCGGGCACCGTGTGGTTAGCTTTTTCAGGTTGTCACGCTTCTCCGTCCACCGCAGCATGTTTACTCGAGCTGAGGTTGCTAGAGCATTGTACTCCACACAGTACTTGATCTGCGCCTTTTTTTTTGTTTTTTGCATCCTCGTATGTTCTGGAATTATTTCCTGGCACCTTTTGTCCAAACACGCACTATCTATTACATTGTGTTGATTCGGCCCCCGATCTATGTCTATTGGGAACAACCGCCTTATCTATTGCAATCTTGTTCCTTCTGTATTTGCTATACTAGTTGGTTTCATTACACCGATGATAGATTTGCTGTCCAAATAGTTTTTCGGCCTACAAACCCTCTATCCATGAAACTGCCATTGTTTTCTGGCCCCGATATGTATTTTGGCTCTTTTTTTCAATTCTCTTTGCGCTCCAGACAGTATATAAATGAATATTCCCCCAAGCTACAGACCCACTCGGACTCTCTTTGAAGTATGCCACATATGGACTAAGCCTCCATTTCACATGAACTCCGCACTAGGTATTTTCCCAACCAATGCAATATGTAATGTAGTGTATAAAGGATACTTTTACAGAGCTTATTTCCAGACGGCCCAAAGCGCTCCATATTACAGAAACATGATAAAACTAATTTGACATCAAACGACATCCCACTCCACCCAAACACACAATTACTCCCAACCCACCCACACACCATATATCTAGTTCACTTTTTTACCAGAATCCACCAACTAAACACACACACACACAGCTTACGCACGACACGCACTGTTTTTTTTTTATACCCTTTTTTCCCATCACCACACCACCCCCCCATTACCACATCAAACTCACAGGAAACACACTAATCATTACACACCACGACAACACATCACACATGCAGCCCTACAACTAGTACCACACGTTAGGACCGAACATTGAAAAGAAAGTGTTTGGTGGGGTTTGGCTGGTCTGGTGCACCCCCCCCTTGGTGTCATTGTGTGTTTTTTATGTGGGATGGATTTGGTTGTTTTTTGTTTGTATTTTTTGTGAAACAATTTTTTTTTTTGTTTTTTTTTGGTCGTGGGTTGTGGGTTGCTGTGGTTCCCTGGTTGGTTGTATCGTTTTGTGGTTCAGTGTTTGGGTTTGTGTTGGCTGGCTTGGTTGGGTTGGTGGGGTGGTTTTTGGGGGGTGTGTGTTCGGAGGGGGGTTTGGGATAATGTTGATGTGTGTTGGTTGTGTATTTTTTTGTTTGTTCTTATGTTACGTTGGTAGGGGGAGAGGGGGGGGGGTCGCTGAGGGTGTTGGGTTTCGGCATGGGGTGTGTTGGTGTTGTGTTTTTTAGAGGGGATGATGTTTGTGGGTTTCCCGCCTGTGGTATTGCGGGGGGGTGGTGGGAGGTGGGGGGGGTGCAGCTTGTGTTTTGGGTGTTGGAGGTTTGTTTGGGTGTGTGTGGGGCAGTTGTTGTTGGGGGGGTGGTGTGGGGGTGGTGGGCGGGGGGCGGTTGGTTTGGGGGGGGGGGTGTTGTTTTTGGGTTGTGGGGGGGATGGAGTGACGTTTTGTACTGTGTGTGGGTTTACTGGCGCTGAGGAGGGGGGGGTGGTTGTGGGGTTGTGGGGCGGCTGGTGCTGGGTTTTGCTTTTGTCTTGGGTCTTTTTGGTGGTTTTTTTTGTTGATTGGGTTGAGGTTTTAACCACGAGGCTCTGAGGCGTTTGGTATTTTTTTGTTGTAGTGTGGTGGTTTGCTGTTTATGGATTCTTTTTTGGGTTGTGTATTGTATACTTTTTTGGTGTGTGGCGCATTGTTTTTATTGGCCTGGTGGGTGTTTGGACAAGAGTATGGGAGTGGGGGTTGTGCTGGATTTGTTTTTTGTTGTGTTTTGCTTTTTTTTTTTTCATTTGGGACGCGGTTATGTTCTTTTTTTTGTTCGGTTGTGGTGGTTTGTTGTTTTTTTTTATGTTTTTTTCGTTTTTTTCGCGTGTTTTTGTTCTACTTCTCGTATGTTTTTCTTTCCTTGGTTGGTTGGTGTGGATGTTCTTTTTTTTGCCCTTCCGCTTTGGTTTTTCTTCTTTGGTCTGGGGTTGGGTGTTCGGCTTTTTTCATTGTTTTGGGGTAGTGCTGTTTGTGCTTTTTTCTGTTTTTTTTTTTTTTTTATGGTGTTTTTTTGGTTTTCCGACAGGCTCTGTTACCGCCTTTTCTGTCCTCGTGTTCCGTGTTTGTTGGTTTGACTCTTCCACCAGATGGTGTTTGTTGGTTTTGGTGTTTTTCCTCCGGTTGAGCAGTGGGGGTTTGGGCGTTAGGTGTGTTTGTGGTGGCTTGTTTTTTTTTTTTTTGTTTTTGGTTTTTTTTTTTTTTTTTTTTTTGTTTGTTCTGGGGATGTTTTTGTGATGTTTTTTCGTTTTTTTTTTCACGCGTTTTTGTCTTTGTTTGTTTTTTGGATTCTTTCAATTGTTTTTTTTCTTTTTTGTTGTATTTGTTTTTTTGTTTGTTTTTCTTCGTTTTGTGTTGGTTTTTGTTTCATTTTGCTTTTTCTTCTTCTTTTGTTTGTTGTTTTTTGTTACTTTTTCCGTTGCGGTTTTGTTTTTCTGTTTTTTTTCGTGTTCCCCTTGCACGACTGTTTTCTTTTGTTTTGTTTGTTGTTTGTTTTTCTTTTTTTCCTTTTCTTTTTAGTCGGGTTTTTTTTTTGTTTTTGGATTTGTGTTTTTTTTTTTTTTTTTTTTTTTTTTTTTTTTGACTTTTCGCTTGTTCGTTTCCCCGAAATTTTTTCTTTTTTTTTTTTCGTAGAACCATTTTTGTTTTTTCCTCTTTTGTTTTGTTTTTTTTTCTTTGTTTTTGCTTCTTTTTTTCTTTGTTTCATTTTTCAATTTTTTTTTTTTCCCCCATTGTTTTTTTTTTTTTTTTGGTCAAATTGTTTTTTTTTATCACTTTTGTTGATGTGTTTTTCCCCCGACCTCTATTCTTTTTTCTTCTCTTTCCCCTTTTTTTTTTCTTTTTTTTTTCCCCCTTCCTTTTTTTTCTTCTTCTTTTTTTCTTTTTCTCTATTTCTTTTTTTTTTTTTTTTTTTTTTTCTTTTTTTCTTTTTTTTCTTCTTTTTTTTTTTTCTTCATTTTCTCTTTTTTGTCTTGTTTCTTTTTTTTCTTTTTTTTTTTCTTTTTTTTTTTTTTTCTTTTTGTCTTTTTCCCTTCTTCTTTTTTTTTTTTTTTTGTTTTTTTTTCTTTTTTTTTTTTTCCTTTTTTCTTTTTTCTTCCCTTTTTTTCTCTTTTTTTACACTTTGTTTTGTTTTTTCTTTTTTTTTTTTTTTTTCATTTTTCTATCCTCTTTTTTTATTTTTTTTTTCTTTTTTTTCCTTTTTTTTGTCGTTTTTCCCGCTCTTTTTCCTTTTTTTTTTTTTTTACCTTTTTTTACTTTTTTTTTTTTTTTTTTTTTTTCAAAACAACACAGACTCTGCCACAATACAACATGTTCTGGAAAGCTGAATTATCACTGATATATGTAGTCTTCGTATTGCTCAGGTATCAAGGTTTCACCCAGTTCTTTTAACCTTTTCAAGGCTTTTTCCAGTGCTAAATCTTTCTTGCCATAGAAATTCATATTTAATGTACTGAAGCCATTATGGGCGCCACTAGATTGCACCACCGTACATGACCCAAATGACCTACTAGGAAAAGTTCGTCCACCTTAGTGTGACTTGCACTGGGTATCATATCCTTTTTGCCACGTTTGGGTTAAAATTACAGACTAGTGCGTTGTGTCTTGTCCAATAATATTCAATATTTATTGCTATTTTTATCGGTTTCAAGTAAATGCAGAAATTTTGTGTAACGTAGCCAAAACGGAAACGGTTGCTCCTATCCTCTGTCTTTCACATACTATCGACTTGTTTTACACAAAGTCATTGAGCTAGTAGTTCCTTGAAACAATGATCTGGTCATATCTTGGAGATCCGTAAGGAACTAGTGGTAATCATTACAATGGCTTTATTTTCGTATCCTTTTTTTTTTAAAATACGTTGTCTTTGTAAGAACCCTGCGTAGGGGGGTCTTGAGTAGGCACTGAACTGCTAGAATTTTATCGCCAAACAAATCTATAACGGCCTAAAGTAACAAGCTAAGGGAGGAGAGTGAACAACATTGTCTTATACCACAATTCAGATCAATGGTTCAGGACAGCCAGCCACCATTCCATTATATATATCTATAGAAAAGTTCCGTTATATATATATATATATATATATATATATATATATATATATATATCTATAATAAGGGTCCGTCATACACAGTATTGATACCATTTTTAAAATCTGTTCCGAAGGCAATACGTAATTCCTGGCATTCTGTAGCAACAATGGTTAGACATCCGAATCATTATGCTTTTGAAAAAAAACAATCACAAGGATACACAAATGCCCTTACTTGATAATTTTTTTTTCCAGAAGTATTGGTAAGTTCCAACATCTTAAGTATTGTGGGCGATGTTTCTTTCTTGCTTTAATGTGGCCAACCTGATCATCACTAACCAGTTTAATTAATGGACTCGACCAAGTGGAAGGGCCCCTTTAGATTAACAATTTATAGTCCCACAGTTAGCTAGAGTAATGGGTGCCCATTATAAAAGTGTTTGGTTGTGTTGTTGTTATTCTTTTCTTTTTCGTTCTTTCTAATTACTAAAAACCACGTGTTTGTTGATGTTTGTTATTCTCTTTTTTTTGGGGGTTCTTCTTCTCCTGCTGCTGCTGACGCTGCAATCATAAGTTATCTGACCCTAATAACTAATAAGCCCCTGTGACTGTTTTCTAAAAACAGTGATAGTTTTTATACTGTCTCTTGATTAGTGAACTTGTGTTCAGTTATTTCATTGGCTGGGCTGGTTATGGCTTTTTTCCTACCTTTTATATTGACAGAGAGAAAACATCGATGGCAAAACTTTTTTTCCCGTCGTCAGGACCAAAATGTGAACACAAAGAAAATCCATCTCTGTTCAAACTGTATGTAAGATTGTGTCCTTAGATTATACCTCACAGGCATCACAACACACACCACACATACAAACCACACACCCCACAACACAACACAGCCACACACACAGAGGCCAACACCAGACGAGGCCGCGCGCGTGCATACACGCACGCACGCGCGCCGCCGCCGCCGCACATAACACCACACACCTACACACACACACAGATCACGCGACGCGCGCGCAGCACACATCAACTCACGTGCGTCAGCACAGCACTCCACCTCGCACGCACGCGCATCACCCCACACACACACACACCACACACACACACACACAGAACACACAGCAGTGTACACGAAAATCAATTCATCATTCTATGAGCCTCAAAAAAAAACAAAAACAAAAAAACACTGCTGCATATGGAAAACCAACCACATAGTCTTCTGCACAGTCATCTGCAGTTGGAACCAAACAATTTTTAAAAACATTCTAAAGCAAAGGGTAGGCGGAAGAAGAAGGAAGAAATCCCGAAATACCTCCTGACATGTCCCATTTCCCTTGAATGAATAAGCGAACAAACACCTCAAACAAGCAAACTGAACTAAGTGATCCAACTGAATGTCTTTGACAAAATACAACCATTGCTGTGTTTTCTTGACGCGTAAACTTTTGTTGCAGATATAACTCACTGCCCGGTTCGTTTTCCATCATCACTGCCTATCGTACATGCCTTAACTAGTGATCTCATTTTCATTGATATATCTTCACACCACACACCAACACGCACACCCTCACACACAACCACCTCAGAAAACACACGGACGCACGCGCGCTGCGCACACGGCGCACACCAACACCCACACACACACTACAGACCACCACAAACAACACTAAACACAACACACACCAACACAAACTTCACCCACACCACACACAAAACTGTGGTGTTGTTGTACCCTCCGAGAGACGGAGGAGAGAACCCGAGCGAGAGACAGCCAGAGAGAGAGGCACCCCACACACACTACACACAAACACGCTCGGCGCACTCCTGCACTCACAGTCACACGGCATGCACGCACACCACGCCACACCACACACACACACACACCACACATGCGTATGTGGAGAATGAAGAAATAACCCAGCAAGCATCTGCTTTGTGATTTGTTTCACCTCTTCAAGGCGTATTGATACCATTATCATGGCATGTCTTTGTGTGTGGATGTCTTTTCAAATTTAAAAGTTTGCCTTCAGTGTTGTTTTTTACTTTTAATGGGTAGTTAGTCTAGGACTAAGCATTTACTGTAAGATTATTTTGCAGATGTGTTGTAGGGGATGTAAAGGGGAACATTTATATAACACTTAGAAACCTCACATTATTGATTCAATTCAACTTGCACTAGACACCATCCTCATGCTATCTCTCCTCATCTCTATCTCTCCCTCCCGCCCTATCCCCTCCTGCTTACCGCATCTCTTCCTCTCTCGCTCCCTCTCCTCTCTCTCTCTCTCTCTCTCTCTAATAGTCGCCAGAGGTCCAGCAGACACGGTAAAACCTAAAATATACCACATATAGACTCACTACCAATTTACTACACTAACAGAATAACCAGCATACCACTTCCACTATCTCCCCTCCCTGCCTCCCCTCCCTAACACTATCCTACTTGTCCGCATGGCGAGAGAAGGTAATTCACAACCACTTTCCTACACATGCCATTCTTGTGTTGAAGTCAGGTGTGACGGTTGGTGCAATTGGCACGGCTCATTGAAAACGGCGGGGTTTTGTCTACAGGCCGTGGACCGTTGAACAGCGGTAAGTGTCCGCCATGGGCCTCGGGCGAACTCACGGGTTCAAACTCACCACTGTAGTCTCCGCAGACAAAGGCTCTGACCATTTCTTTGTGGGAGGACAAGGCGGGACCATCACGTGGTTCTCAACCTCATAAACAAGCGCAGCGGATACCCAAGCGTTTTCCAGTTCGCCCATCTCACCAAGGTTTCCCCAGTTCGCTACCATCAAGATTCCCAGTTCGCCTATAACATAGCAACACGGACGGGTTTCATAACACAGGCATTCCGGAGGTTTGACGCCTCACAACGTTCTTACCACGACACAACACGGGTGGGGATGTGTGTCTTTAGTGCCTATTTCATGTTTCTTTTCTTAATCTTAAAGGGGTTATTGTGAGTTGGTTCTCGAATTCTGTATAATTGTGTGTTTGTGTTGTTAGCTTTTTTTTTTAGCTAGGTTCTTCCACCTTTTTTTTGTCTATGAAAGGGTATGGGATGTTGTTAGAATTTGTACGACTTTTTGAGATTGTTATTCGTTAATTTTTCTACCCTACGTTCTGGGGTGTTTTTTTGTTTGTTTGTTTTCTGTGTTTGGTGGTGTTGGGTTTGGGGGGGGGCGTGTTTTATTGTCGGTTTTTGTTTTGGTGGTTTGGTGGTGATGGTGGATGTATTTGGGTTGGAGTTGGAGGTGCCGTGGTTTGCGTGTTTTCGCGCCAGGAGTTAAAACTAGCTGAGACAGGTGGTGGTGTGCGTGCAGTGTGTGTGTGTGTGTGGGGCGTTGTGTGTGGGTGTGCCTGGTGTGTGAGGTGTTCTGGTAGAGAGAGGAGAGCGATTGAGCCGTGAGCAGACGACGCAGATGAGTGGAGATTTGATTTCCCGTACAGTTAAGATGTATTGTGTTTGGAATTGTTACAATTTCGGTAGGTCATATTTTCGTAAACAATTTGCTAAATGTCGTCTGTATGTTTTCATATGATTTTTGTCCTAAGCTGTCATTTCTCTTTCGTTTCTTATAGATATTAGTTGTTTTTTACAATGTCAGTCAAACGTGTTAATTGACAGGTACTTATTTCGAGTCTGTGTGGTGTGTGTGGGTGTGTGTGGGTGGGATAAATACAAGAATTACTCTCTAGGGAACAGCAGAAGCCCTTTTGTTCTGGCAAGTGTTAACTGCATCTATATAAAAATTATCGGGTCTCATCTATCGAGTTGTTTTCTTTTTGGAGTGAGTTTGTTCGATGGTAAGTTTATTGGTTCGGACGATGGTGACTTTCCAGGGCGTACTTGGTAGTCTTTGTTGTTTTGACGATATTGTCACCCACCCTCAACCTTCTGTCTTTGTTGTAGTTCCCTTCCTTTACGTATCCTGCTTCCATGACCCTGAGCAGACCCTCGGCCTCTCTATTCTACGGTCCACTTGCTAGTCGCATAATCTTGACACATCCACCATCCACCACCTACGACCTACTATTGCATATTCAATGCTTTACATGTTTTTGTCGTTTTGATTATTCTCTGCCCGTCGTTCTACCCGTGCGTGCCGCAATCTACGGGACCCCTGAAATGATCTCTTTTTATATGTAGTCACTGCCGGTTTCGCTCTTACATCACACCGAGTTGGTTGATTTTTGGATCCCCCCGTGCCGTCATTTTTAGCGGCTCGTTTGGAATTTCACGTCCCAGGTAGCCGTCCACCGTTTGTTGCCCGCGTCATCTAACTACAGACGCATAAAAGTGAAGGCTTTGTGTTTTAATTTGGGTCTTTGACCTTACCTCGTGCAGTATTCTGCATGCACCGATAGGTGTGTTGTGGAGCCACTTCATTGAACCGCCCCGCTTGGCTTGGCATTAAAAGCCCCGACCGTAATTGCTTAAACAGCGCAGTGACTTCCCCCCTCCGCGTGGCCTTCCGTGTTCCTGTTGATTGCTTTATCCGCGGCGCGCGTGGCACGTTAGACGTACGGAGCGGTTCCAGTGCGGGCCCCTCCGGCTTAAGATTGCTGCCCGCGACATTCAGGAACCTTCTGTCTTTTGCTCTGCGCCCCACGCGATTACGCTGTGGCTATTGACCACCTCCCCGAGCGCGCCTCACTGACACTCTGTGCCAAACCGCAAGCACACGCAAGCCTGGTTGTATTTAGTCCATTGAGCTGGCTAGGGATCCGGTTACCTACGTGTTCATTAGTGGCCCCATTACCACTATCTTTATGATTTGACTGTAGAAATATTTTTATTTTTGGCCCCTTTCTTTACGGTCATGTGATGGTTCATACCCGTCAATCAGTTTTTTTTTTCGTGTATCAATCATAAATATTTCTCGTTCTGGTACTAATTGAGGACCCGAACCCAGCTGACCCGAAAAATAAAGGCAAACGTCGCTGTAACGCCTGTAGGATGCCCGTCCCGTGCCCTGTGTTGTTTAAACGGGCCACAGGACGCTTAGTAATACAAGCGCTAATAGTACATCCCACACCCACCCGAAAGACGCTGTGAGTCAGCAACCACGACCCCCAAACCGCTCTGCAGTTCACGCACAGTATCTGCACAAAAGACTCTTAGCCATTTTACTTAACTAACATCGGGACACCCGTCGTCGCGAAGGACACACGCACTTTGACCCACACGCCCGCAACCACTCACCATGGCCAGAATGGCACCCTGCCCCAGTATCAGATTCAAGCCACTTTCCAGGTCTCATAGATACGTGAGAGTTTAAATGCACCACATGATTAGAAATACAGAAAGGGCACAGTGCTAGTAGTGTGCCTGCAGGACCTCGACTGATGCATGTGTGTGTGTGTTTGTGTGTGTATACGTGTTTGTGGTCTGTATGTGTGTGCAGCCATACGTGAGTGGTGTAGTTGATTTTTGTGTGATTATGGTGTGTGGGTGAATGTGTGGTTGTGTCTGTGCCTGGTCTTGGCATGGGTTTGTCTAGGAAACTTATATCTACTCAATTACGGCATGATTTCATGCTGGTCTAGAGAATAACTCGACCGCATGTACTTAGGGCTTATGTGGGAGGAAGTACATGAGTTCCACTATTCTGTTTTGGTTTTCCTATTTTTTCCCTTCTTAACTGAACAAGTACCAGTTATTCTGGTCTATTTCATACCTTTGTGCGGCAGGACCAGGGGTCATTCTGCGCAACCACTGCGCTGTGCTCACCGCCTGTGCAGGCAGAAAATTGATCGATGTGGGGTGACAGTGGGTCAGAGTACAGTTCCGGGACGGTCCGGTTACAAGGGTGGGCGAAGACTTAATGTCGGGTTCGCCGTCGGAACGACCATACCTGTTCATCGTCGGAATCCGCCTACAGCTGCCCAGCTCGTCGTGGTAGTGACAGAAGCGGTGGAAAAGAATATTCCTGCCGAATCCCGATGGCCCTGGCCGTTTGCAGATCAACTTCCAAATGCCGAGGGCAGGGGCAGTTCAGACTCCAGCTCCGCTTGCCACACCTTTTCGTTCGGCGATGACCCAATCCCGGCTCCATTTTAATATCTCGTCGAACCCAAGGCTTTCAGCAAGGGAATCCCAGCGACGAGGACGTTTGCTGGGCCTTCGCGATCCGGTGGCCTTGGAGGTGCTGCCCGCCTGGAGTAGCTGACGCTGCACGCCGGAGCCCGAGGGTAAGTCTGCAGCATTGAGAGCTTCTGGGCCGTCCCAGGAAGGAGGAGGACACGACAGAACCTTCGCTGTACAGTTCGCTCTCAGGCGCTAGAGGTCCGAAACGCAGGAGCACAGCGTATATGGAGCCGCCTTAAGGAATGCTTGGTCATCCAGCGATGACGAGCATGCGTGGCCGACGAGAGCGTAGAGATGGCGCCGGTGGCTGCAGTGGACAGAGATGGATGCCGAGATGCCGAGCGTTTATAGCCCACTATGCAACGAGGAGCCGAACTATCCGCAGTTCTGGCTGCCGAGTTCTTTCCCATTCCGGTCATCGTCGTCGTCGGCGATGAGTCCCCGTTTGAAATCGTCGTCGTCGTTCATCATCATCATCATCATGCTTAGGAACAGTTTTATTCATCATCGTCATGTTCATGAACAGTTATAAATGTCTTTTGCCTTTGATCATCATCATCATCATGTCATGAAACAGTTTTATTCATCATCCATCATCATGTTCATAAACAGTTTTAACTTTCTTTTGCTATCGACAACATCATCATCATCATCAAAATCATCAGTTCGTGAAGTTTTATTCATCATCTCATCATGTTCATAAACAGTTTTTAACTTTCTTTGTTAGCCATCGGCATCATTATCATCATTATGGTTCATGAACAGTTATATTCATCATCATCATCATGTTCATAAACAGTTTTAACTTTCTTTGCCATCGACATCATATCATCATCTCATGTTCATGAACAGTTATATTCATCATCATCATCATGTTCATAAAACAGTTTTAACTTTCTTTGCCATCGACATCATCATCATCATGTTCATGAACAGCTTTACCTTTTCTTTGCCATCACAACATCATCCTCATCATGTTCATGAACAGCTTTACCTTTCTTTGCCATCGACATCATCCTCATCATGTTCATGAAACAGCTTACCTTTCTTTGCCATCGACATCATTGCCTCTCATCATGTTCATGAACAGCTTTACCCTTTCTTTGCCATCGACATCATCCCCTCATCATGTTCATGAACAGCTTTACCTTTCTTTGCCATCGACATCATCCTCATCATGTTCATGAACAGCTTTACCTTTCTTTGCCATCGACTCAATCCTCATGTTCATGAACAGCTTAACCTTTCTTTTGCTTCCTGAAGTTTGTAGTTGTTATGCGTTGTGAAGTTTGTTGATGTTTTGTTTGGTGTGTGTTTGTTGTTGTTTGTTTGTTGTTGTTGTTTTTTTTTTTTTTGTCGTTTATCCTGCCCTTTACACAGGATGATTTTAATTTTGCAACCTGGGATATTTCAATGTCTCTTTCTCTGCCACTGTGTCTGTCTGTCTGTCTCTGTCTCTGTCTCTCTCTCTGTCTCTCTCTCTTTCTCTCTTCTCTCTCTCACTCTCATCTCTCTCTCTCTCTCAAACGCAATATGTGTGCATGTGTATGATCATATTAAAGTAAGTGCAATTATGAAATTGAACACATGGAATGTTCCGTTTTTTTTTTCCTATGTGCATGGACCTGAAGTGGATATGTGCGTGCATGCCTAGAATGTGTGTGTGTGTGTGTGTGTGTGTGTGCGCGCGCGCGCGCGCGGCGTGTGTGTGTGTGTGTATGTGGGCGTGGTGTGTGTGTGTGTGTGTGTGTGTGTGTGTGTGTGTACTCTTACACACCCACGTACACGCATGCAGACACACACACGCGCGCGCGCGCACACACACACACACACACGCACGCACACGGTGAACACACACAAAACACAGCGCATACGTCCTGCACGCTCTCTGTCTTTTTCAGTCTTTCCTGTTCCCCCCCCCCCCCCCTCTCTTTCTCCTCTCCTCCCTCACACACACACACACACACACACGCACACACAGAGAGAATAACTTGATGTGCTTGGGGAAAAGAAAAAAAAATGTCTGTCTTCAGTATCTCTGGCTGCACACGCACACACCACACACACACACACACACACGCACGCACACACACACACACACACACACACAACGTGTTTACAAGAAAACTAACATGCGTATAACGGTGAGTAGGAGTAGGGGAAAAACTATTATCAAAAAAATAAAAAGGGCTGACTATAGTATCAAGACAAACACCACGGCTAGAGTGTTTGCCCACCCAGGGCTGGCTATAGTAATCTAGGTAAACTCACGGTTATAGTAGGAAATGAAATGAGGCAAGGGAACAGTAACAATAAAAACAGTAAAACAAGTGGGGTAGTTTTTGCTCCATAAGGAAACCTAAACACAGAGTAAACTTTTATTCAAGACTGGCACAGCCTTTTAAACTTGAATAAAGTCAGACAAATACAAAGACGAACAATCTAATAGTGGAGAGGCCTCGGAGCAGGGCAATACAAATATATCTGCCTTTAAAACGGATTGCGATGGTTCCCTTATGCAGCCAGTGAAGAGTTTTCATATCTGTAATATATTTTCTTAATTTCATGTTCCCAGTTTTTACATCTTCAACCTCCTCCCCCCCCCCCCCCCCCCCCCTCCTTTAAGTTCAAAGTTTTGCCAAGTCATTACTATAAAGACAATTTAGTTGTTGGCCTGCGCTTGTTTTCCCCCACTATTAGATTGTTCGTCTTTGTATTTGTCTGACTTTATTCAAGTTTAAAAGGCTGTGCAAGTCTTGAATAAAAGTTACTCTGTGTTAGGTTTCCTTATGGGAGCAAAAACTACCCCACTTGTTTACTGTTCACGGTTATAGTGTCAACTCACGCTAGACTGACTCACGGTTAAAATGTCAGCACACTCCGGACTGACTATTGTATCTAGACAGCTCGTGGCTATGGTGTCAGACCAATAAGAGCGACTACAGTTTCTAGATAAACTCACGGCTATATAGTGTCAGCTCACTCAGGACTGACTATAGCATCTAGACAAACGGACGGCTATAGCACTGATTATGTGTCTAGACAAACACGAGGTTACAGTGCTAGCTAGCTTGGGGACTGACTGTAGCATCTAGACACCTCACGGCTATAGTGTATGTCAAGGGAGAGAAACCTCTCACAACGGGCTTTAAGCGCTTCTGAGGACAAGAAAGCCGCGCGTAGTGGAGAGAAATGGGTAATCGGCCGATTAGCAGTAGTGCCCTTACCTGGCGCATATGTTCGAACTATGTCAAGGGCAGTGAAGTGGTATAGTTGGCATCCAAGGTGGGGGGGGGGGGGGGGGGGGGGGGGGGGGGGGGGGGGGGTGGGGGGGGGGGGTGGGGGTGGGGCTTGTCCCCTCAGTTCGAACCTTTCTGATAGGGAAAGGGAGACAAAATGTGTATCCACTAGGACCTCGGAGCATCAAGTGAGTGTACTAAAGGCTCGGTCAGCTGAAGTTGCTTAGTAACAAGACCTTGAAGAGCAGGAGTCATTCTTGTGCTTGTTCAGTCGGTATTGCTGTGCGGCAGTGTGTTTGATGTTTTGTCAGGGTAGTTGAATGCGTGTGAACGTCATTGTCGTAGCTTTTTATAGCCGTGAATGTTCGATGTCCATTTGGTGCGAAGTGGGTTTTTTTTTCCTTGCTAAATATTTTTATAAGGATATGTGTAAAAACTGATGTGTGGAAGAATGTAGCTAGAGGGGAATTCAGTGTACATGTGAACAAGATGGTAGAAAAGCAACATGGGACAAGGCATGGCCCAAAGGGATATCCTTTGTTTCCATCCCTATATAAACTGAATGGAAAACAAGAGAGAGGGAGGAGAGGGAGAGAAAGAACAACACCACAAGGAAAAACACCACGATACAGGGAAGTACGCCACAATAGGAAAGAGAGAGAGAGAGAGAGTATTGAAAGAAATGTTGTCTGGATGACAGAAGCGGCATCAAGGTCTTAGACGTAAAAGACAAGATGAGAAAGAAAGACTGTGTTCGAATCCCAGAGGTGAGTGAGAAAGACAAAGGAGATTTCTACGTCGAGTCTCCAGAAACGACCACGGAGACCAAGTCCTGGACCCTGGCGCTGATACCAAAGGTGCTACCATCACCCGCTGCTAAAGAAACTTTGAACTAACTTGTTCAAGAACTGTGATGTGGTGTGCGAATATGTGTGTGTGTGTGCGTGCGTGCGTGTGTGCGCGCGCGCGCTTGTGTGTGTGTGTGTGTGTGGGTGTGTGTGTGTGTGCGTGCGTGTGTGCGTGCGTGCGTGCGTACATGACAAACGGCTGTCATAGCTATTGAACGGCGTATCTGTGTTCTGAGTCCTCTCAAAGCTGCCAGAATCTTCAGAACAAAATGTCAATGTGTGTGCGTGTGTGTGTGTGTGTGTGTGTGTGTGTGTGATAAACTGGCGAAGAAGCGTTTTTAGTTGCAAATAAGAAAACAAGATTAGGAAGCACTGATTGCTTTGTGTCTTGATTATTTATTTTTGTGTATTTGAATTTTTCATGTGTAATTTATGAGTAGAATAGAAACTGTATTTCTTCTGTTCTCAGTCGTATTAGAAGAGAAACGAACGTGTGATACCCCATTCCTAGAGAGAGGTGAATGGTCGGTGCGTGCGTGAGTGCGCTATTACGCGTATGAGTACTGACATAACTTTAGTGTGTTAAGGTCTAGTTGCAAAGTGAGACGACTGCAGGCGGAAAATCTAAACAAATCTTAAATAAATGTTAGCGAACCGCCAAGAGAAACGAGGACAAACGAGTCACAAGACAAAACACGACGCGTTTCGACCTCTTAGGTCTTCTTCAGGCAAGACACAAACGAATAGGACAACGAAAATGAACAAATTATTACTTAGTAACACATTTGGATAGGAGAGAGTGGATGCTCAAAATACAGTACAGAGTTTTGCTGTACAGCAGTGGTAGGTATTTACTTGTTTATTTCCGTAACAACAACATCTCGATCGAAGCCCGGAGGGAAAAAACAGGCCAGCAAACCAGTGTAGGGCCCGGGGCAAAATGCGGTGGCCGGTGCGGCCCCGTCCGTGGACCCAGTGTATGTGACCGCGCGTGCTTTTTGCCGCAGTACGAGTCCCTTCCAACAACCTACGACATCTGTGTAGCAGCAGAAGCAGTGTCAGGAAAGGGAACGATTCGGGGAGCACAGCGAATTAGAGGACTGTGGCAAATTTACCCCAAACAAAAGAAAGACAGAGACACACTATTATTAGAAGGTTTCTCTTCAGGGGGGCACGAGTGGCTCTATTAGACACGAACCCCTTCAGTGTTAGAGGACAGGGGAGGAGAAAGCCTTCCACGAAAACTGTGGGTGGATAGTGTTCCGCTGCACATCCAAAACAAAGACATTGAAGACGCGCTTAAAAAAAATTGGTGTGGAGCTACGCTCCTCAGTGCGCAACGAGCTGGCACGAACCCCAGGGGGACAGCTGACACAGTTTGAAACTGGCCGCAGATTTGTGTTCATTACACTACCACGCTCACCTCTGCTGCCAGTTTTAAAAGTTGGTGTGTTCACTGCAGGCATCTTCTATAGGGAGATGAAACAAAAACTCAGATGTAGCAAGTGCCTGCAAGAGAACCACGTGGCAGCGAACTGTGACAATCAGATTATCTGTAAAAAACTGCCTACAGCCAGGACACAAAAGAATTGACTGTCCAAAAAGATATGCCTAATTCAAGTGAACCGAGCGACCAGGGCCAGCGCCGAAATATTCACCGGACAACACACACCCGCACGGAGGAGGTGGGGAATACACACATAACGGTACCGCCGCAGCCGCACAAGGCGGGCCGGCGTGCTTCGGTGGTCCTAACACGGAACACAACACACGAAAAGAGGAGGAGAAAGCAGACAACACCACGCCACGCGGCACGCGCGGCACTGCGGAGAGTGGCGCATCAGGAAGAAAAGAAAAGAGAGAGAGAGAGAAAGCGAAAACGCCGACGGACGAGCTCGAAGCGAAACGCCCAACAAAGATGCCTGAGCGTCAACAGGGGGAAAGTGAAGAGTCTGGGCCAGCAGACGAAAGTGGAACCTGATATGTGCACACGGCAAACGGACTGACCTCACCCTTTCGACCTACAGTTTTGAGTTACGGACTAACGATTATGGTACTCTGATCTATAAATGCCTTTTCTTATGAAGAATAACAGCATATGTATTGGTACACTTAATGTACGTGGCTTTAGAAATAAGTTAAAAAGAAGAACAACATTTAATTTCATGAGGAAAACAAAACATAGACATCTTATGCCTACAAGAAACATACATAACAAAAGATATTATACCAGAAATCAATGCACAATGGACAGGAAACGCCTATTACAGTCCAGGCACAAACAGAAGTAATGGACTCATCATTCTCATAAATGATAAACAAATGAAAACAGAACTCATCCAAGCAACAGATCGAATACTGTTGATAAAGGTTGTATTAGAAAATAAAACTAATGTCATAGCTAACTGCTATGCCCCTAACTCAACAAGTGATAAAAACATTTCTAAATCAGCTTAATAGAATACTACAAGGACAAGATTATGATCATCTTTGGGTCATGGGTGATTTTAATACAGCAGTACACCCCATTGACAACATTTCAGGAAAATCTCACCCACAAACAAGAAAGAGAGGCTCTTTCAGATTTATTAACATCCTACGATTTAAAAGATACGTGGCGAACATTCCATCCCGATGCCAGAGATTACACTTGGTCCAAATCTACCCCGTTATTGCAAGAAGAATTGATTACATATTTTGTGATGCGTTTTCATACAGATCCATACGGGGAGCAAATATTGAAATATTCCCACACTCAGACCACAAACTTGTGAAAGTTGAATGTAATATGAATAAATTCCAAAGAGGTCCAGGATACTGGAAATTCAACAGCTCGTTGCTGTCAAAGGAAGATTTTCTAAATGAAACAACTAACTTCATTGATGCCCACTTTACTCAGTATGGCAAGGAAAACCCCCAAAAAGACATGGGAAATGTTTAAAGTAAGATATAAATCTTTCTGTATAAACTTCTCAAAGGCCGCAAAAATTTGGCCTCAGCAGAAAAACAAACCAAAAGTCAAACAGCTGGAAGAAATTGAACAAAAAAAAACTGTCATACAACCCCTTGGATAAAGGCTTAGCAACAAAAGCACATCAACTTAAAAAAGAAATAGAACTGCAAGAATTGAAAGACGCACGCGGCGCTCAAATTCGATCAAGAGAGTCAAATGGATCGAAGAGGGTGAGAAGAACACTAAAATATTTTCTGCGCTTAGAAAAGACACAAGGAGCAGCAAACACTATTGCATCACTGTGTGTAAATCAGTCATTAACAGACAATCCTCAAACAATACTAGATGAAATTAAGCAATACTACACACAGCTATACAAAAAAGACACATCAATTAAACATGGAGAGAGACGATAAAAGACGATTTCCTAGCTGATGATGACTTCCCCACACTCACAGATGAAGAAAAAAGAATTCTGCGACAAGGAACTTACACCAGACGAGCTCACGCAAGCCCTTAATCATTTAAAAAAAATGAGTCTGCACCAGGGAGTGATGGTCTCACACCACTCTTCTACAAGAAATTTCTGGGATAAATTAAGACAACCCTTGCTAAATGTATTACAGCTTCACTTGAGCAAGGTGAAACTATCCTTTTCTATGAAAAAAGGAATCATAACATTAATACACAAAGGCAACGATCTAGACAAACACAACCTCGCTAACTACAGGCCAATTACACTCACAAATACAGACTACAAAATATTCACAAAGGCACTAGCCTTAAGACTACAGAACATAATAACATCAATCGTAAGCGAAGACCAAGTAGGATTTATAAAAGGGCAGAAACATAGCCTTCCATTTGAGATTCTTTGATGATCTCACTGCATACCTCAACAAAACGAATCAACCAGGTGCCCTACTGGCACTAGACTTCTCTAAAGCGTTTGACACCCTGTCTAAAGACTGTATTTTAGAAACGCTTGATTTGTTCAATTTCGGCCACGATTTAAAAAATCTGTTTTAACCGTTATGGAAAACACACAAAGCTGTATTCACAATGGTGGATGGTTATCTGACTGGTTCCCAACAGAAGAGGCATTAGGCAAGGTTGCCCACTCAGTCCTCTCCTTTTTGTGATAACTGTTGAGACACTAGCTATCCGAATAAGGAACAGTAAAGATATCCAAGGAATTAAGTTAACACAAAATCCTGACGAAAGCAACGCATCCGGCTGTACTAAAATAAAACAATTTGCGGATGATACAACACTGACCCTTAAAGATGAACAAGATATCAGGAAGCCACAAACATAGTTGTGAAATTCGAAGATTTTTCTGGCCTAAAGCTAAATAAAAGCAAGTCAGAAGGCATATGGTTAGGATCACGAAAGGGTGAAAACGGGCACTGTAATAATATATACCTATGAAATCTGGTAAACTCAAAGTTTTAGGCATTTACTTTTCAGCAGACAAAGAAATCTCTGAGATCGAAGAAAACTGGAAAGCCAGAGTAGATAAGATTACCCAAATCATCAAGCAATGGGAAAACAGAAACCCATCCCTATATGGTAAAGTTATTCTAACTAAAACATTTCTGCTGTCACAATTCTCTCACGTATTGCAAGCAGCATCTATACCAAAACAAACCCTCCACTCTATTAATTCACTGATCTATAGGTTCCTATGGAAAAAAAAAGTTCAATAATAAAAAAGCATTCGAAAAGATAAAAAAGAGGTGTCCTTAGCCTAGAAAAAGGAAAAAGGCGGCCTAAATATGATTAACATCGAACATCACCAACAAATGTTCCTGGTCAAATGGGCGGCAAGACTCCTCAAACAAACCAACGCTCACTGGAGCATCCTCGCGAGAAATAATATGTCACCTTTCCAGAACAGCCAGTGCGTTTTCAACTGTAATGTTGATCCTAAAGAAATTCAAGGATTAGGAAAAGTTACCTCAATCTTTTGGAAAGACGTAATAATTGCAGTCACCACCTTTAACAAAGACCGACCAATAGAGAATGTTAAAACAGAACCTCTGTGGAACAACAGAAATATAAAATACAAAGGAAATACATTACACATTTTACAAAATGGTATAAAGCTGGTATCCTTCTCGTTCAAGATCTATGGCGAAATGGACGTATAGTGACCTTTAGAGAAATAGAAGAAAGACTAGGCACTTCTCCAAACCTTCCATTTGAATACAATGCGCTGACAAACGCGATCCCATCCCATCCACATGGAAGCAACAACTCGCTAACATTGATCACAAAGACGAACCCCCTACTGATGTTGTAACAGACGAAGGAAACCTCACAGCCCTATCAAATAAACAAATCAGAAAGGTTTTTGCCCAAAAGCAAAAACCATGAAATATGCGCGACATATTTTTGGAAGCGTAAATTAAAACATCAACATTCAAGATACTTTAACTTAGCGTATGAATGTACAAAGGAATCTAGACTGAGGCTCCTTCATTTCAAATTCCTTCACAACATTTACCCCACCAACATATTGTTACAAAAAATGGGTGTAGTGGAACAAATAAAATGCCACTGGTGCAAAGAATAGATTACATTGAGCATGCCTTCTATTCCTGCCCTAAGCTATCTACATTCTGGAACCAAGTAAAACAGTATATTCTCACACACTACAACTTACAGATCCCTATGAATGTAACAACAGCTCTATTTGGCGTTACCAAAACAGATGTATTCACAGATAAACCAAGAAAACAAGCGAACATGGTTCTATTAATTGCAAAACTTTCTATTTCCAAGTTTAAATATGGCAAGTGTAAAAATCTGGAACTGATATTTGAGACTGAACTAATGTTACGAAATATTTGAATAACCCCAACGTGAATAAGAATGAAGAAACAAAAAAAAAAAAAATAAAAAAACAAAACAAAAAAGAGAGAGAGAGAGAGAGAGAGAGAGAGAGAGAGAGAGAGAGAGAGAGAGAGATGCATAAACCTAATGATTTGTCATATATTGGGGGGACAGGTGCATGCTGGGAAAAAAAAAAAAAAAAAAAAAAAAAAAAAAAAGGAGAGATGATGAAAAAGGGAATCAAATTATGATAGGTACATAGAATGCAGACTAACAAGATGACAAATGAATGATTTAAGAAAATAAAACTTAGCCACGGAGAATCACAGCGAACGGATACAGCTTGGAACAACAGGCGAACGAAATGTGGAAGTGAGCGAAACGGCAGCCACGAAGCGGAAGAAAACCAACGCACATGGTACTGACGCGAGCGCAGCCACAACACAGAACATCCATTGCTTTTGATGGAAACAAGAAAGAACTCGACCTTCCAAGACACGAACCCACACCACTACGGATTCAACTTGCTACTGAAGAGAACGCCGTACTGAAGAATGAAGACCACCACCAACAGAAAGTCAGAAGTGAACAGAAATGAAGACAGTCAAGACACACCGACGACGATGAACACTCTTAGAGAGAGAGAGAGAGAGAGAGAGAGAGAGAGAGAGAGAGAGAGAGAGAGAGCTTACATTAATGCATGCGAAACTTATGTCCATTAATAATAGAAATTAGCAATACTACGTAAAGAAAAAAGATTCCCGTCAACTGTTCCTCCTAGTAGGAAACAGTTGAAACTTTATTAGGGGTCTATAGTAAATCTCTTCAGAACAAATCTTTTCAGAACTAGAACTAGGTTTTCAATTCTCTTTAGAACTAGCTAGAGCTAGGTTTTCAATAAAGTGGTGATAAACTGAACCTATTGTCCTGTTGAGCGCTCCCCTCCTACCCACGGCCTGCCGCCGACTCCACGTCCTCTCCAGAAGACATGTCCTGCTCTATAACGGACATAAAGACTGTGGGGGGGGGGGGGGGGGGGGGGGGGGGGGGGGGGGGGGGGGGGAAGGATCTTGGGGAGAAAGGGAAGAAGGATCTTGGGGATCTTGGATCATACCACAAGATAGCAATTCTTGCCGGAGAGAGACATAGAGGTGTGTGTGAGAGAGACATAGAGGTGTGTGTGTGTGAGAGAGACATAGAGGTGTGTGTGTGTGAGAGAGACATAGAGGTGTGTGTGAGATAGACATAGAGGTGTGTGTGTGTGAGAGAGACATAGAGGTGTGTGTGAGAGAGACATAGAGGTGTGTGTGAGAGACTAGAGTGTGTGTGAGAGAGACATAGAGGTGTGTGTGTGTGAGAGAGACATAGAGGTGTGTGTGAGAGAGACATAGAGGTGTGTGTGTGTGAGAGAGACATAGAGGTGTGTGTGTGAGAGAGAGACATAGAGGTGTGTGTGTGTGTGAGAGAGACATAGAGGTGTGTATGCATGTAAGAGATGTATCTGCGTGAGCGTGTGTGCGTGCGTGTGTGTACTGTGTCTGCTCGCGCATATGTGTGAGTGTCTGTACGTATACACGATGCCTTATATATTGCGTGTGTGTAATGTTTCTGCTTGCGCGTATGTGTGAGTGTCTGTACGTATACATGATGCCTTGTATATATATATTGAGAGAGAGGGAGGGGGGGAGATGTGTGTGTGAGAGCGAGAGAGAGGGAGAGATGTATGTGTGTGAGAAAGAGAAAGAGATGTGTGAGAAAGAGAGAGAGAGACAGAGAGAGAGAGGGAGAGATGTGTGTGCGCGAAAAAAGAGAGAGGGGAGAGAGAGAGATGTGGGAGAGACAGACACTCAGACAGAGAGAGAGAGAGAGAGAGAGAGAGAGAGAGAGAGAGAGAGAGGGGGGGGGGGGGGGGGAAGAGATGTGTCTGTACGTATGCACAATGCTTTGTATATGTTGTATGTACAGATGTATGATGCTGTTGTATTGTACAGATGTATGATGTCTTCTACCGTAAAGTACGGAGTATAAGCCCATAACATTGTAAACGCCCACCCACACTTTGGAACAAAATCCGTGTAATGAGTGAAGTATCGAGTAAACGCCCACCCCCCACTTTTGCATGGCTTTAAAAAAAAAAAAAAAAAAAAAAAAAAAAAAAAAAAAAACGAAAAATCGAGAACAGGGAGAGAAAAAAGGAATGCCGACGAATGTCGTGTCAGAGTTGTTTCCCTTTGCTTATGGCGCTTGTTTCCAAGAAAATGCCGAAGCGAAAATCTTACACAGTAGAATTCAAGTTGACTGCTCTAGAGCACCTTGACAGACACGGGAATGTCAGTGCCACGGCAGAAGAGTTTGGTGTGGACAGAAAACAAATCAGGATGTGGGGAGCTAACAGAGATGTCCTGCAGCATGAAACTGGCAGAGAAAAGCGAAAATTGAAACTGCACCCTGGTCGGACTGTGAAGTCGGAGGAGTTGGAGGTGAGACTTTTTGAGTTTCTACAAGAAGAAAGAAGCGAAGGGCGAGTTGTTAGAAATAAAGACTTGCAGAGAAAAGCGCGAGAGATAGGGGCGGGTCTGAACCTTCAAGACTTTGATGCGTCAAACATGTGGCTACAAAGGTGGAAAAAAACGGCACCATGTATCCAGTCGCCTCTGTACGTCCAGTAACCAGAAGGTGCCGGCAGATTTTGAGGAGCAGCTCCTGCACTTCAGAAGAAATATCCTGCGACTTCGTCACCGCCACATGTACGCATTAGGACAAATGCTAAACATGGATTAAACAATGGTGCACATCAAGACAACGAAAGCAGAGAAGAGGGGTTTTACAGTCGCTCTCTGTGCCGCCGCTGCTGACGGCAGCAAACTGCCAGCGTTTCTGATCTTCAAAGAACGCACTGGAGAGATTCCTCGCCGTGTCCGCCAGCATCTCCAGATTCCAGCCAACGTCCGCGTCACAGCGACACGGAATGGCTGGATGACACGGGACCAAGTTTTGTTCTGGACAGAGCGTGTGCTTGGTCCCTCAGCTCGGCGCCTGCTTCTGCTGGACAACTACGCCGCTCACAGGGCAGCTGATGTTCGAGCAGCTCTTGACAAGCAGGACGTTGACTTTGTGCTCGTGCCTGCTGGTTGCACAGCCCTCGCCCAACCCATCAACATCAGCATCGTCAAGCCTGTCAAGGTAAATGAGACTTTAAGTTTAATGTGTGTGTGTGTGTGCGTGTGTGTGTGTGTGTGTGTGTGTGTGTGTGTGTGTGTGTGTGTGTGTGTGTGTGTGTGTGTGTGTGTGTCATCTTTTTGGAGTTGTGCAGTGGAATAACAATTGTTGCTCCATAATTTCTCTGACATTCAACAGAAGATCTGATGGCAGTTCCTGATTCTGATTGTGCAGGATCGGGGGCGCGACAGCTGGGTAACGTGGATGGCAGAGCCCAGACCCCCCACTGCTGCAGGCAGCCTGAGGCAGCCCACCCGCCAGGACGTCGTCAACTGGGTGGAGAGAGCCTGGGATGGCGTTGGACGTGACGTCATCACCAAGGCCTTCCTCAGGTTCGGTGTGTCCAATGCCCTGGACGGCAGCGAGGACGATCAGATACTGGAGTGGTTCCTAGGAGATCGGGGGTGGCACTTCTTCACGACGGCGAAGTCGCTGCTGCTGCTGCCGAGGAGAGCGCAAGCGACGCCAGTCTGACTAGTGATGAAGAATCACCTGCTTCAGACTCTGATGAAGCAATGTAGACAGTTGACGATTGTTGTTGAAAGTTTCAAGTTTCAAGCTGTTTTGTTTTTCAAGTTCAAGTTTCAAGTTCAAGTTTTTGAAGTTGTTTTTTTTTTTTTTTAAAAAGCCGTTTTTGTTGAATCGACATGCTTTCAATGTGTCCATTTACGAGTGATGGTGTGTAATCTGCACGAATTTTGGACAAAAGTGGGGGGTGGGCTTATACTTGGTACTTGACCCTATGCACGAACATATTCTTCATTGCAATGGAGACATGATTCATATAATGATACCATCTGGTATGTAAAGTGTTATGTTTGTTCAAACTTAAAGCAAATGTGAAGCAACATGAAGATATTTTGTGTATTATAAAATTGTTAAACTCGCAGACAGACATACGTGAGGCTTACTTTACGGTATATGTTGCTGAAAAGGGAGAGAGAGGCGTGAGAGAGAGAACAGAGAGAGAGAGAGGGAGAGAGAGAGAAGAGAGACGTATGCACAATGCCTTAATGCCTTGAATATATACAGATATATGATGTTGTACAGAAGAGAGAGAGAGAGAGAGAGAGAGAGCGGGAGGAGAGAGAGAGAGAGAGAGAGAGGAGATGGGAGAGAGAGAGAGAGCGAGAGAGGATGGGAGAGAGAGAGAGCGAGAGAGGATGGGAGAGAGAGAGAGCGGGAGAGAGAGAACATGTTATGAGAATGTATATACTTGGCGCGATACTTGGACTTGGCGCGTGTATATAAAACAATTTGAATTTACAACTCGCCTCGTCTGCTGCGTAATGTGTGTGGCATGTGCGTGCGCGCTGAAGGCTGCCTATTGTGTCAATGCGTGTGTGTGTGTGTGTGTGTGTGTGTGTTGAAGGCTGCCTATTCTGGCTGTCTGTCTTCCTGTATGTGCGTGCGCTGAAGGCTGCCTATTGTGTCAGTGCGTGTGTGTGTTGAAGGCTGCCTATTCTGGCTGTCTGTCCTGGCTGTCTGTCTTCCTGTCTGTCTTCTCTCTGTCTCTCTCTCCACCAATCTCTCTCTCTCTCTCTCTCTCTCTCTCTCTCTCTCTCTCTCTCCACCACTCAGTACTTACACACAGTACTTACAGCGCGCCCCCCCCCCCCCCCCCGCACATTCCATGAACGCTAACACACATTTCCAAGCCCTCAGTGTCACTCTCTCTCTCTCTCTCTCTCTCTCTCTCTCTCTCTCTCTCTCTCTCTCTCTCTCTCTCTCTTACTCTTTCACATACACAAACTCACATTTCCAACACATTGCACTAGTTTACAAGGCTATGTTTATTAACATGCAAGCCCTCTATCACTCTCTTTCTTTCTCTCTCTCTTACTCAAGACTCTCTCTCTCTCTCTCTCTCTCTCTCTCTTTCTCTCTTTCACACACATACTTTACGTCTCTTTCCCTCTATTAACATATAACATCTTTTTACTCTCGCATATCATACGGCTCGCTATCTCTCTCTTTTCTCTCTCTGTCTGTCTTTTTCCATTTCACACACACACACACACACACACACACACACACACACACACACACACACACACACACACACACACACAAAGCAAGAGTAAGCAACATTAACCCTCTTGCAAGGGCAGTCTATCTCACCTTGTAAACAGCAGTCCTGTTTGAGTATTACAAAGTGTCTCACACACAGCAGGAAGCTAAGCGTCACCACTTTGACCAATATGGTAAACACAATCCATAACAAACTATAGAAAGTCGTTATAACACAGTCGTTATAACACAGTTACAACACATTATTGGCTGCTTGTGGGCTTGGGACGAGCAGGGCGACGAGTGTTTCTCTTTACTCTACGCGAAGCCGCTCTGTTCAAGGTATGTATATTCTGCACAATTCGTAGAACAACACCTTCGGGTAACTCCGACAAGGAGCTTGTAGAAGTTGGGCTGAAGTGATGCAGATTGAACACCTCGGATCCTTTGGGCTCATCCGATCCCATATATTTCTCTCTCGTGGCCATGGCGGCAGCATCGTCCAGCAAGCTACTTGAACCATGCGGTTCATGATGGCATTTGCTTAATTAAAGCCGGGTAAAATGTCAGGAATGGGTTTGTGAAAGAAGTCTTTTGCACCAATGCGCTTGGAAATCTCCTGCGCCTCTCGCAGAACAGCGGCGTTATCCATTCCGGAGAGATCTTCGAAGGACACGGTGATATCGTGGCTCAGGCGATCAAACTCTTCCTTCACCAACACGGAGCGAATGTCGGCGCGTAGGTTAAGCTCCTCTTTAGCCGCATTGCAAGCCGTCTCCAAAAAGCCCATCTGCTGACATTTTGCTAGTTCTAGGCGACTGAGGAGGAAGTTTTTAAAAACGTCAGCGATGCCTGGGTTTTGTTTTTTTTTTTAGTTGTAACTCAAGATTTTTTTCCTCCTCCTCTAGCAAGGTGCGCATCACGCTGGCCGTGCTCTGGGCTTTTACGATGTTGATAGGCAACGTCCGGCATACTGGACACGGGTCGACCGCTTCGCCCATAATGCGTCGGCAACAACTATAACACATAACATGGTTGCAAGGATCCATGGCCATGGGGTAATGGGGACCGTCGTCGTAGACGTTATAACATATGTTACAGATAGTGGTTTTACACATCTGGGTGAACAGAGGGGACAAAACCAAAGAGTTCTCTTCGCACTTCGCCTGCATCCTCGTAATAACGACCTCGCTGTCCAATCCATCGGGAGGGTCGATGTTGTCCAGATGTGGTAGGCCATAGCGACGCGCTGGGATACTGCTTCCAAATCCTGGGGGCTTGCGGACCCGGGTCCTAGTTCCAAAATCATAGTGTCTTCGTCGTCTGTCACGTACTGGGCGATGGTGGGGGCGTAGCTAGACATGGTTAACTCCCTTGGTCAACAAGAGAAATGTGTGTTAACACAGAAGAACTGAAAAATTTATAAGGTTTTCCATTTCTCTCCTATTTCTGAATTTATTCTTCCCCTTTCCGTCTTGTTTGTTTTCCGTCTTGTTTATTTTCCCCCTCCCCCCCTGTAAGTCAATAAAAGCTTTCTGGTTTGAAATGTGGGTGCGTTGCCTAGTCAAGAAGTTCTAAAACAAAATCATGAAGAAGGCAAAAACTTGCGTAAAAAGGTTGATGTGCCAAAAACTATGCTGAATGACAAATCGCCACCACCCCCACCACCCGACGACGACGATGACGATATTAATAAGATTTTCTGGGATATTGCGCTGCAAAAGCCACTTCCCCATAAAGGAAAAACAAATTCTAAGCCGATGTCACCTCCTGACAAAGAAAAGAAGGAGGAGAAAGGAGGACAACGACTAAAGGGAGTAGGGGGTAGAAGTTATTGTCGTACGGGGGGGGGACGAAAAAAGACTTTCTTCCCCCCGGATTTTTTTTTTTCTTTTAGACTCTTTCCTCCTTTTTGTTTTCCCTCCCATCCTTTTTTTCCCCCAGTTAACTGCTCAAATAGCGGTGGCAAGTGGTCAGTGGCAGAGTGAAACCATGAAAGTTCTGAACGGGAAACCGCGTGGATCATTCTTGGGGAGTATGATGATTATACTAGCTATTTCGTTCTTCTTACGGCAGTGGCGGTTGACGACTGCGATTTTAGCGGCGATGTAGACACGGAAAGCCAACGGGTGACAATGATCTGTCGATGTCCCGTCAGTAAGAACAGGTGTCCACACTGCACTAAAAGAATCCAGGTAGTGTACATCGAACCCGTCGTGGAAACCGGCCCTGGACAGTCACTGAACTGTCCACTACCCCAACACGGACATCAGTAGAATATGTCAGAAACAGTACGTACAGATTCATACTTAACCAAAACTACTCTGGAATTAGCCATCTTCCTGGAGGAGTTAAATTTCAGTGTATAACACAGGGAGTGGACTACTCCAAGCGTGTCCAAAACAAAAACTACGTACTGGCGATTGACTTTTCAGAGAATGCAAACTTTACCACACCCAAAGAAGTTACCATCGTTGATCCTGTCACACCCAACGAAGTGAGCATCCTGAATCGTACCACTGCCAAAGAAGAAGTTACCACCGTTGATGCTACCACTGCCAGAGAAAGAAGTTACCACCGTTGATCCTACCACTGCCAAGGAAGAGGTTACCACCACGAATTCTACTACTGCCAAGAAGAAGTTACCCTCACGAATCCTACCGTTGTCACCCTCGATCCTAAAAAAACATGACTGCGATTTTACCAGCAAAATACAGATGGAGAGCCAGCGGGTAATGCTGAGTTGTCGCTGTAGGATCAGTGCAAACTGATGTCAACACTGCACTATGAAAATCCACGACCTGTACATTAAGCCCCTGGAAGCCACGCCCTGGATAGTCCCTGAACTGTCCAGTACTCCCAAAAGAACATCAGAAGATTATGTCAGAAAACAGTACCTACGGATTCGCATTCGACCAAACTTATTCTGGAGTCAGCAGTCATCCTGCCGGAGTAACATTCGAATGTCACATACAGGGACTGGACTATAGCTGGCATGCCAAAGACCAGGATTATTTGTTGGCAATTAACTTTTCCAATTACTACAATGCCAGCTTTTCCAGTACAAGCTTTATGAGGACCGATGGAGCAAAGATCAAGCCCACTACGGTTTTAACCAGATATGTGACACCAAAGAAGAAGCTACGACAACTACTACCTAACCAACGAAAGTTCTTTTTGTATTTAAATCCCACCACTTTTGCCTTTCATGTTGTTCTGTTGCCTAACTTTTTTGCCCCTTCTGATGTTCTTTTGCCTGCTCTGCTGTTTCTTTCGCCAGCCTCTCCCAGAGTAATTAACACGTGGTGTATATTTTAATATTATACGTAAAAAAAGTATATTTTTCTGCAGTGTACTCACGCTTTTAATTATCCAGACCGGACAAAACAAAACGTCACCATCCACGTACCGTTGCATACTACTAATGTACGACTTCATACCATCAAAACATTACAATCATCTCTTTATCGGGCGACAGCATCGTTGCTGCTTTTAAAGCTATGTTATATTTTAGTAATGTTAGTAAAGTACTACCCTTTAGCTGTGAATATACTGCGTTTGATTTAGGTGGTTTAATTAACGAGTCGTGTCCCTTAGAATTGGTCTTACCCCGAAGTGTTTATACTACAAGGAGAACGATTGTAGAAATAGAACGACAAAAGATATTAGGCCAACGGATACCACGACAGAAAATGCTAGGCCAACGAATACGACGTCGAGCGATATTAGGCCAGCGGATACCACAACAGAAGATACTACTAGGCTGAGGGATACAACAGAACATACTAGAGCAACAGCAACAATAAAGGATACTCCAATGTTGACTATATCAAGAAGTAGAACAACACCCGCATCGGAAGCAGCAGCAACAACAACAGCGGGGAGAAAGAAGAGCTGCGACACTAGAATAGAGAAGATAAACTAATCCTGAGAAATTGTTGTAATTATTATGATTAGTTTAGTAATGACTGTATTGGTATTGTACAATGTAATTTCTGAACTTTGTAAACTACGTTAACACTTTGCAATCCAAAAAACCCCAGTAACTTTGTAAATTACCTTAACACTTTGCAGTAAATTCGTCCAGAAATGTCATCCAAAAAACAGTGACTTTGTAAAATCCCTTAAAAAATTAGGGAATAGGAATAGGCTAAAACCCCGAGTGAAACAGTAATTTCGCCAATTTACTAAAAAAAAATTAGCGATTTTATAAACTCCCTTGTTTTGTAAATTCACTGTAACATATATATATACATATACATATACAAGTGTGTGTGTGTGTGTGTGTGTGTGTGTGTGTGTGTGTGTGTTAGAATATGTTTATGATCAGGTAGGTAGTCCATGTTTACACCGCCAGAAACTGTGCCGATTGTCAGCGTAAAGGACGTGTTTCAGCCCGTGTTGAGAATTACATGAAACAGATATTCAGGCAATGGTAAACACGAAACATGAGTAGCACGGAGTCATGTTTCATGTGCCCACCCTTCTGTGAGAAAGGCATATTCTGCATGAATATATATTCAGATCTTCAGCTCCATGCATACAAATGTGCGTCCATCTGAATTCTTAGTACACATTTGAAACAGACGCCAAGAAATCTTCTATAACAGTCACCGTAACCAATGTAAACAAATAAGTAAGTAAAAGCAAAAGCAAACAATAATCTCCAGATGGATGTCATCACCGGATGGCTGTTGCTTGTCTGTAGAAGACATATATACTGCGAATGTACATGTCTGTTTCGTATTGTGTATTGATCTACGCCCTGTCATATGTGGGTTTATCTGTAGTTGACTGGTTTACCCCCGTTCAGATTGACTCTAAGAGCACGAATGCAGCAGGTCACCACAGGAGCCAACCACAGAATAGCTAGCACACCCAGACCTGCATTCACAGTCGTGTGCAGTCGGTGACTTACTTAGCCTATCACCTGTCGAAGTGTCCCAGCTAAGCATCAGTCTGGGTCGCTCCCCAGCCTCCTGTAATGCAGACACACACACACAAGAGAAACGTCACACACACACACACACACACACACACACACACACACACACACACACACACACACACATACACACACACACCACACACACACACACACACACACACACACACACACACATACACACACACAAAACACATACACGCGCGCGCGCGCGCACACACACACACACACACACACACACACACACACACACACACACACACACACACACACTGCACGCATGCAAGCACACACATACACAAGTACACACACACAAACACATGCACAAGCTTACACAAACGGATTCACTCACACACACACACACATGCAAGGCGCACGCACACGCCACCACATGCACACACACACACACACACACACACACACACACACACACACACACACTGCATACATGCAAGCATGCACATGCACACGAAAACACACACACACACACACACACACACACACACACACACACACACACACACACACACACACACACACACACACACGCACACACACACACACACACACACACACACACACACACACACACACGTTGATATTCACTTTACCTGACTTCCGTCCAAAACAAGGCCGAAACCCACCATTGATAACCCCACCTCAAGGGAAAAAAAAAATTCACCATCATCGTATGCTTAATTAAACATTGGGAATCAATCAAAGACACCTTAGATGACCATAGTGACGTTGGGGTGGGTGGTGGTGGGGGTGGGTGGGGGTATGAGTGCAAGTCTAAATCCCACATTACAGAGGCGGCTACACCTTAGCCCTATGGTGCTGCAGTAGGCTCCTGTCTGCTGTCCCTGTGAGAACT